>JAOTQM010000348.1:5502500-5808769 GCA_026939265.1 Oreonectes daqikongensis
ATCCTCTTGTATTTTTGCCATGACCAGTATGACATTCTCAATATTGACCTCCCGTGTTTCTTCCATCTCCACTTTAAACTCCTTACGTGTTTGTGGATCACACACATTCACGCAGGAGCACGCAGTCTCTGCCCCGTACCAGACCCACGAGCCCCAGGATCCTAATTCAGCATGCCTCCCCAGAAGATGACAGGTATCCCTCCTGTCCTCCTTCAGTTCTGTTGCTAACCCTCTCTGCTCTTCTAACCTATCCGTATACCCGTTCTGCCATACGGCTCAGTTTCGTAGCTAACCCTCCAGCCTTCTGCTGCTGTTGCTCTCCTATAACTTGTTGTTACCCAGCCTCGTGATTTTAGTGCTCATTCGTGTACTTCTGTAGATCTGTAGATCTTAGGCTGCTTAGTAGCTTTAAGACAATGTGGTGACCTGTGGCTTTTGTGGTGTGGTTGTAGTGTAGTGTGCTGTGTATTTGCTTGGTTTTCTGAAGACTTTCTGCAGTTTTTATACTGTATTCTTTGACAGTAGTTTTAGAGGTGTGCTCAAAATTCAGTGGCCTCAAAAAGTACACTACCGGTCAAAAGTTTAGGATCTATTGATGAAAATGTTTCTGATGATCTTAAAAGTCTTTTATCTGAACGTGTTTGAATCTTTGGAATTATTTTTGTAGATAAAATATTCACTTTATTTATTAGAAAACTTTTTTTAATTATTTAAAAAATGCATTACTTACTTAAAATAATAAGAGCCTTGGTTTTGATGAGTTTACTATTATTTTAAAATCATAATAATTAAAAAACAAATAAAGACTAAGTAAAAGTCTGCCAAATGAATAAATGTAAATGTAAGTAAGTGATCCTAAACTTATGACCGGTAGTGTATTTGGAAACATTTAAACAACTAAATTGCATTTGTGCATTTCATTGCATTAAATAGCACAATATCAGACATGATACATATAAATTAATAATATAAAATAATAAAAAAAGTTTTTTTCCCAGTGCAAAACATATTTTGCGATGACTTCTAATCAACTGGTTGTAAAGTCATTTTTAGTCAGGTGTCCTTGTAAAGTGACCTCAGGTGTGTATTACCTTTGTCAAACAGATTAACATATTTAACCAACATTTAATAAAAAAAAGTGTATTTTAAACAGTACATCAACTATTTAATTATTTTTAAAAATATATATTTTATTTAGTGTGTGCTTGCTCTCTGTATTTGAATGTATAATATATTTTTGTTGTATAATGCATTGTTCAGGTAATTTCAGTATTTTTTATATTTTTCTTTTACCAGTGGTTAGAGCATGGCGCTAGCAATGCCAAGGTCATGGGTTCGATCCCAGGGATTGCACATACTCAGAAACGAATGTATAATGCGTCGTTTGGATAAAATTAAATGTAAATGAATATGATTTGAAGAGAACTCTCACAGTCATTAGAAAAGAGCACAAATCGGCATATATGCAATACATAAATTAAATAAAAATATATACAATACAATATATATATATATATATATATATATATATGTGGCCAGACCAGCTGGGCCTCAATCAATACAACAAGAGCAGAATTTTGATATATACATCTATATATATAGCTTATTTGTTGCTTAAGTGTCCAAATACTTTTTGGGGCTTCTGTAATGTATATACTGTATATAATGCTTCAGTTTTTGCTAGACAGACATTTACCAAACACCCTTTATTTTTGGTCTTCACTTATTGACTTATGTGTTCCTGTATTCACAACTAAAATTATATTGATTTAAGAGGTTTTGTACAGATCGAATTTAAAGTCAAGTCACGTAAGAGTCGTCATTGTGTCCCATATCACTCACAGTGTGTCACATGTATGCGTCTTATATACCATTTTCTTTTCGTAGTGAGGATTTTTATGTGGCACAGTTTAGTAATTTCTGTATATTGTTAACATCAGCCCATACTGTGTCATTGTGTGTGTGTGTCTGTCCATGTGCCGTCCTCTCCATGCCAATCACATGTGTTTGACCTGATCTTATGAATCAGCTGGGTTTTGGAGGCTATGTTTCCAGCTCAGGAGACTGTGCACCACCTCAGTGCAAAGCCAGACGCACAGAGGTACACACGCATCAAGAGATCTAGAGCACATATACAAACAATACGTCCATCTCCATTGTGCCATTTTATTAGGCAGCAGTTTCTTTCAATGTCCGTTGAGTCCTGAGTGAAGTCACTCCTCATTCTTTTGTTTTGTGCCTAAATCATTTCCATGTTGCAGGCAGTCGAGAACTCTGGACAAGCTGAGCTGTCAGAAACTTGGCAAGAAAATATCTGACAGTGAGCGGTAAGACAAAAAAAAAACATGTCATGGCACATTTGTTTTGTCAGATCATTGTGTTTTAGAAACCAACAAATAATTTCACTTGCTGATTTTATTGGGTTTTGAGTTGAATTGTTCTGGACTGTTTTTACATTTTATGTGTTGCTGAACTTTTACAGGATAATATTTCACTGCACTTGCGAAAAGCATATTTAATTATCCACATATTCACAGTTTAGCTCTGTTTGTTTTCGCAAATATTGAGTCAGCGTCTTTTCTGTTTTGGTTGTTTTTTCCCTTTTATTATTCTATCTTGTATGCTGCCTTTCTTACTGGCCTGCAGAATAAAGCCAACCTCCATTTTAAAGGGCTCACAGAGGAAGAGGGTGTCTCTTCCTCCATTGGGTAAGGTGACTCGAGGAGAGGGTCACTCCGAATGGAAAAGGTGGTGACCCTGATCTGGGCTGAGAATCCTCACTGTGATTAACTTATCCCACATTTACACAAAACATGTCAAACTCAAACCTGTGTCACGTATTCAGTAAGAATAATCCTTTCCATTTTTGTCATTTCTGTAATCTGCTCCTTTCTTCAAAGCTCTGTGTGGTTGCTGCTTCTGCACTAAAATTCCACCACCTCTCCATCACCTGCCCACAGCTTACTGTTCACAATCTTGCCTTTCACAGTTTACCACTTTTTTCATGAATTTGAATTCACACTCTTGTGCTTGTTTTGCTTTCCTTGTGGCTTTTAGCAATAACACAGATTAAGATTCAGAGGTGTAAAATTGAGAAACTATATTTAACTAGAGAAATGGGTACTTCGTAAGTCATTTGTCAAAGTTTTAGCCAAAAACTTGAATGTGTGTTTTCGTATTTTATTATCATTAAGTAAAGTACTTAAAGTGAATTAATCATTAAACATTTTCTTAAATGAACCTTAAGAATATTAGGGGTCCTGTTTCAAGTTTTGCCATTAATGTCCTGATTATGTCTTCAGGACACAGATGTCCAAACTAAATGCTCTGTTTCTATTTTTTTGACACTTAAATGTAACTGTTTCCTGTCTGATCATCTATTTAATTAAAATGCATTGCTTTAGGTCTAATACTGTGTTGCGCTGACTGCGGTGAAGTCTCTTTACAATAACAAATTACAACTTTTCCATGATGCTGTTTATGAACCAATAGCTCAGTATATTCCAGGCTGGTTATAGACCGTCTTTGCTGTAGCTAGATGATACTGTATGCTAAAGTGTCCATTGCTTTTCTCTCTCTCTCTCTCTCTCTCTCTCTCTCTCTCTCTCTCTCTCTCTTTCCCCCTTTCTCTCTCTCACCTCTTTTTCTCCATCAGGGTAGACCCTCACTCCGGCTCCACATTTTCCCCATCAACAGCGGCCCCATCTTCAACACGCAAAATCCGACACTTACCCCAAGTCCCCGCCAAAAGCAGCAGTGTAGAACAAGGTACAGTCATATTCTGCTAAATTGCATTTTGCCTTTAGTAACATTCCAGTTGGAAAATTACCGTACAACTTATTCTTCATCCATAAGCCTGTTCTTTATCTCGTGTGTGAGTAACAATGCTAGAACACTTAAATATAGGAATGATCATTATATTGTTGTGTATGCTGCGTGTCAGCTCTTGCATCAGAAGAGCGAACGCGGCAAATGAAAGTACGTACCTTCCGAACGCCAGCTCCCTCCAGTACCAGCCAGGATGTGGAGAGGACGCTGAAGAATAAACGTGAGGTGAGCGCTACTCTGCCTTCTGTCTTCTACTTAAATGTTTTGTCATTTAAATATTCTATGAGGATCTAAGTTTTTATTTGTGGTACTTTGCTTTTCACTAGCTTTATAAGGAGCAGCAACAGAGCTGTGACAATGTGTCCCATAAGTCCTCAGACAGTGATGTCAGCGACGTGTCAGCCATCTCTCGCGCCAGCAGTGCCTCGCGGATCAGTAGCACCAGCTACATGTCCATTCAATCAGAACGGCCAAGAGGTCGCTTCAGGTGAGACGCATACACATGAGTGCATGTAAGCATCTTCCCCCTGCATAGTATTTACAGTATGTGTGTGTTTTCCATTTGTCAAAATTAGGCTTAGTGTTTGTTAAATTTGTTAAAGATTACCGTAAAAATATGCCTTTCTTTGTGCTGATAATATTGCATGTGGTGCATTGGGACACCCAGTTTAATATTGGTAAATATTCAGCTATAAAGGGCAGTTGTCAAACTTCAAACCAATAAGGGGCCATATTATTTACATTTGTAAAAGTTCTTTACCACTTAAGGCCACTTTTAATTGGTTTCCTGCACCAAAAAGTCCTAAATTAGGTTAGTTTTACAAAACCCTTTGCCCCCTTTCTCTGACCTTTAGAATTAATCAGGTTGTTTTTGCTACTGTACCTTTAAGGCTTCTATATGTATGTGACCTATAGGTAATGTTGCCGCTCTTTCACAGAAAAGCTATTAAAAGTTAAACCTTTAATATCAAATATTACGAGAAATTAAAAAAGCAGGAACTAAAAACAACACAGAAAATGTTTGACATGATTTGCATATGGGTTACTGAGATCCAGCACTGTTCCCCATCATGTCTTCATCAGCCGTCACATTCGTCAGTCCAGCCGCAGCATGCTGAAAAGTGCAAGCGGGGAGATCTACTCTCTGGAGCGTACGGATGGCAGTCAGTCAGACACAGCTCTCGGAACACTGGGAGCCGGAGGAAAAAAGCGCAGATCCAGCCTTAGTGCCCGTGTAGTCGCCATTGTGGGCATTCCCTCTCGCCGCAGCAGGAGCACCTCTCAGCTCAGTCAGACAGGTCAGACTGAATTCAATCAAATTAAAAGCTTAGGTTTGGGTTTACATAGTAAGCTTTTTTTAAACAACAGCATATGGCTTGCCAGTCCAAAATGACTTAAATAAATCAAAGAGTGATTCGCCATGAAATAGGACAATAGTCTGACCCTCACTGTGACCAGTGCTGTTTTGCAACAAAAATAGAATACTTCCTTGGTTATTTTCATAATACAAATAGTGGAAAATAAAATCTATAGCTAGTTTAATCAGGTCACTAAGATTAAAACGTACAGTTGATTATGTGTTGTTAAACACAATCAAACTTGAGAAAAAGCAGTACTCACAACTATGTTTACATCAAGACATTCAACACTGACAGTGCTGACAGTGGTAGGGGAACATTACAACAATAAAGTTTTAAATATAACATTTACATGCTGTGAAACCAAGTGTTACATTTTAAAAAGCAGAGAAAGATACAGTACAAGACCCAAATAAGTTTCATGTTCTTGCTCTGTAAGCATGAGGCGCCCTCTACTGGAGTCAAATGTTAGATCAACAGTGAATATAGAATATAGGCTAAGTAGTCATAACACATGAGGAACAGTATGATATATTCATCAAATACTGCATTGTTGTCATTTAGAAGGACAATGTCACAAAAATGATGTGTCATGGAATGTTACATGAACCCAT
Organism: Oreonectes daqikongensis; assembly: GCA_026939265.1. NCBI lineage: Eukaryota > Metazoa > Chordata > Actinopteri > Cypriniformes > Nemacheilidae > Oreonectes > Oreonectes daqikongensis. Next base: position 5,508,301 of record JAOTQM010000348.1, read on the forward strand.
TCCAGTGTTTAACTGACCCTTTCCATTTGCCCAAGACTGTAGGATGTCTCCCTTACTACAAAGAAAACAAGTTTATATTCACTTTTAAGCAGTACAGCAATAACTTTTGTACGTAAAGTTACAAAATTATTTTTTATGCAATAACCTCAATTTGTATCACAGTTTTTATGTGTCTTGTCACGCTGTCAGACTTTCACATTTTGTTGTCTAGAAATGCTGCTTAAATGAAAATTTGGAATGGTCTCTTAATTTTTTCTGCGGCCCTAAAGTGTCACCCGAACATAATGATCTGTTTCTTTGGTTTGATAAACTAAGTTATTAACTGTAAGTAATGACTCAAATATTTAAAAATGTAAAACACAGTTATTGAGCAAGTACATCATGAAAACTAGCTTATAATAATGCTTTATAGACCACTTTGGAAGGCATCCAACGCTGGTTCAAAAGAACTTCCTGTTTCAGTTGTTTAACACTTTTGAACGTTTCAACCAACAGAACATTTATAACTGAGTAAAAATGTTAAACGAATATCTTTAAGATTTAATTATCTATGTGAGATTAAAAAACTACGAAAGTGAAACCAGAAGTGACGAAAGAGAGATAAAATCTACAAATTGCAGATTTATTCATTACTTTTCTCCTGTTTTTAAACAAAGAACATATTACAGGTTTAGAATGACATAGTGGGTAAATTCGTTTTTATTTTGTGAGAATTCCTGCATTAAAGCAGCATGTGGGCTCCTCACTCCCTGTTTATCAGTGGTAGCTGAAGACTCAGACTGGAAGTATGAATGGCAGCATGTTAGCATTGGCAGGAGTTCACACTGTCAGGTGCAGATTAACGCCGGATTGTTATCAGATGTAATGTAGACAAATGCCTTTGAAGTTGGATCTGATATCCTCTAAAATTCCATATTTTAAACAGTGTCTATTTATAGTTTAATAAATGGTGTGTTGAGAAAAGAAACAAATTCAAAAAGGATGGCAAAAGAAGTTTTTTGGCACCACTCATTGCCAAACTTCTGGATAATATCTTAAAAGGCCTATCAGATAATAAATCACAAGAGTAGCAAAGCTAAGATAAATCAGCCACGCTTTGCTCATTGCACCATCCTCCAAATATTTTAATTCAATGCAACCTAAAGTACAGTAAATAGGAGCAGTCAATAGTAAACACTCACGAATATCACAATAATTCATTATTTTTCTACAACTTAGAATTAGCCAGTGATGGTTTGATGAAATGAGGCACAATGAGTCAAGTGATATATCTCTCAGCATTTTCACTCAAACAACTGGCACGGCTGCAGCTCAGCGAGCAACCTTAGTGGCTGACATTTTCAAAGGATCTGTAATCCATCAGAAGGCCATAAATAGCAAGGATAGTGCCCCATGACGTCTAGCAGGAGATGTTACATTCACCAGGGGCAAAGAGGGTTGTCTTTGACGCAATATTTTCTTTCGAGTGACAGCCTCAAGAATAGCACACTAACCTAAACACTTGGACACTTTAATGTACACACACATGAATGAAAACAGGATGCAGCACAAAAATGTGTGCCGTATTGGTCACACTTAAATTTACAGTCCTACATACTGCGTACTTACTGTCTAAATAGGTATCGCCACTTACCGTAAAGCTCAAACCTATATTAAGTACATGTAGTTACATACATTGCATACATTAAAGGGACAGTTCACCCAAAAATAAAATCATTTACTTATCTTTGAGTTGTTTCAAATCTGTATAAATTTCTTTGTTCTGATAAACACAGAGAAAGATATTTGGAAGAATGCTTGTAACAGTTCTTGGACCCCATTGACTACCATAGTAGGAAGAATTGCTTAATAGTTTTTTGTTCTGTTGAACACAAAATAAGATATTTTGATGAATGTAGGACACGAAACCATTCTGGGGCACTTTTGACTACTATTGTCATTTTTCCTATTATAGTAGTCAATGTGGTCCAAGAACTGTTTGGTTACAAGCATTCGTCTAAATATATCTCTCTGTGTTTAACCAATTTATACAGATGTGGAACAACTAGAGAGTAATTCATAACAGAATTTTCATTTTTGGGTGAACTATGAATGTTAGTAGCCGTTAGTTAGTAGTAATGTTTGTGTTCATACAATAAAAGTGAATGTGTACTGTTGTATAATTACTTAAGTGACATTTAGGATAGCAAAATAAGTAGACCAATCCATTTATTTTTATTAAAATAAATGTGTTAATAAATTTAGTTTTTAAAAGGGACAAGTAAACACTTTGACAGCCCTGTGTATATAATGCTTCTTTGCTTCCCGTTCACAGAAGCCGCAAACAAGAAAGCAAAAGGATCCAGTCAGATCCAGCGCAGTCAGGAGACGGGTATGGCAGTGGAGTATCCCCGCAACGCCATGGCCCGTCAGGCCAGCCGAGAGTCCACCGACGGCAGCATGAACAGTTATAGCTCTGAGGGCAAGTTAGTATCCAGCACAACGTAACCCCTTATGTACTCACAACCTTTCAAATGAATCCTGCTTGCTTTGAAAATGTTCGGTCTCTTGCGATTTTCGTGCATCCGCTAAAAAGCCATCATTCATACATAAGTGCACGCTCAGCAGGCTGCGTGTCATGTACACATGAGCATCGTGCATCTCGATTTATGTGGAAAAAACGCTAGATAAGATAAGCAAATAAAGAGCAGCCTGCTGAGAAACACATGAGAGCTGATAAAAAGAGTTAATGCTGTGTCCACTACATTCTAAACTCCATTTTTGGAGCCAGATGGCAAGCGCTACTCCTCTATAATAATTAAAATATCCATCATCTGCAGAAAGGTCTTTGCGGCTATGCAAAACACGTCAGCCGTGCTTCCCTTCGCAGCAACAGTCACTTGTTTCGTATCGCAGACTGTGGCAATTTAAGCAGAATAACCAGTAACTCTGTGATTTAAAGCTTATTTCACCTGAATGTGTTTTAAATAGAGTCTGAAATCACATTAGGCCGTTCATATGCAAGCATGACACGGGCTGGCACGTCCCTCAGACATTCCTGCAGGAGTTAGGTCATGGAAATTGTGCTGGCTCAAAGGAAATATTGAGTGTATTATTGAGGGGCCTTAACGCGGGACAGGGTTTACATACCATGCTCGGCATAAGTCTGCTCGTGGAGGAGATGGGCTGGATTTCAGGCGTTGTTTGAACTCTATATGAGGGCAGATTTAATTGAAATGGAAAAAATTCTGTTTGAACCATGAAGGATTTGAATGACAGTATTACACATATGCTTTTGTTAGAGTTGCTGCTACAATGGATTCAGAGATGTTTGTGTGTGTTTGTTCTGTGATGTGGTACGAAATCACCTGTGTGTATGTGTCTCAGTCTGATCTTCTCAGGGATGAGGTTGGGGGCCGACAGCCAGTTTAGCGACTTCCTAGACGGTCTTGGTCCTGCTCAATTGGTGGGTAGGCAAACACTTGCAACACCTGCTATGGGTAAGTAAATATCTTGGTGAATATGGACTGTATGGATTGTTGAATTTGCATTATAATATACTTATAAATATTTAGATTTCTTTGAACAAACGTCTAACCTTTTCTATTGTATGTACCTCAGGTGATGTTCAGATTGGACTGATAAATAAAAAAGGGCAGCTGGAGGTAGAGGTTATCAGGGCCCGTGGTCTTACACCTAAACCAGGTTCCAAATCGCTGCCGGGTAAGAGTGTGTCCAAAAATGGACTTTTTCTCATTAGACTTTATTTAATGTGTCTCCCATTCATCATGGAAACATTGTTATCACAGTGACAAGGTTTTTCTAATGTCCAAACTGCATTTGGGTAACACTTTATAATAAGGTTGTATTTGTTAGCATCTGAAAAACCTGAAAATATAACTGTTAACATTGTATTTGTATGAACTAACATTAACAAAAATTAATAAATGCTGACAATTTTTACTGCTCATTGTTAGCGAATGCATTTACTAGCAAATACAACCTTATTGTAAGTGTTTAATTATTTGTCATTTTAAAAACAAATGGGAGTTCATTGCCTCTGGATTAACTGTGAAGACAAGAAAAAGTTTATGTATATTACAATAACAGTCATTTTAGGCTATAATGGCATTTGGCACAGCCTTTGCAGTGTGCAGTGACCCCTGAAAGTTTATGAATAATTAAGCCACACTTAAAAGTGTATTCATGTACATGTCTTTGCACTATATAACAAAATATGAGGCGAAGTGGGATTTATTTTGGAAACTTTACTGTATGTTACATTTCCAAATATTTTAAGGCCATTGAAGTTATTTTTCATTTTGACTGGAACTTTGTGAGCTATGTGTCTGGTCTTCACAGCTCCCTACGTCAAGGTCTATTTGCTGGAAAATGGCGTGTGCAAAGCCAAAAAGAAAACCAAGATTGCACGTAAAACGCTGGATCCTCTGTATCAACAAGCGCTGCTGTTCGAGGAAAGTCCGCAGGGTAAAGTTCTCCAGGTAGGAAGCAAGTTTGACTGTTTTGTCTCTTGCATCTGCATTTTGTTGCGATCTAAACATGCGTTTAAATGCGCCTTCAGGTAATAGTCTGGGGAGATTATGGCCGTATGGACCACAAATGTTTCATGGGAGTTGCACAGATTCTTTTAGAAGAGCTGGATCTTTCTAGCACGGTGATCAGTTGGTACAAACTGTTCCCCCCCTCATCACTGGTCGACCCGACGTTAGCTCCTCTCACTCGCCGTGCTTCCCAAACGTCGCTGGACTCTTCAGTGCCGCCAGGCGTCAGGTCCTAGTAAACAGACGAGGGTGCAACGCAGAACACGACTCAGTGGACCAAGGACCAGAGGCAACAATCAGAAGCAGAGTGGCAGAGAAAGAGACAGATGGACAAAAATCACGATCAAAGCTTTGCTGAAGCCTGACAATCACTTCTCTCTTTTACTTTTGATCTTTGGGTTGTAGAGATTTCCTTTGATCCACTCTGCTCCTTACTGCATGTTTCGTTGCTGAGATGATGGTAAAAGAGAGAGGCATCTGAATTGTGATCTGCCAACAGTGGTGCTGGTACCCTAGATCGCTCTGGTCAGCCAACGCATTTGTTTTCTATCCATGTAGGCGATTCAAAGAGGCAGTGGTATGACAGAGAGTGAGAGAAAAAAAAATGCTCAAACTAGCCTAAGGTGATTTGCTAAGCGAGCTGGTCTAGCTTGGTCTTTCAGATCAGACTGGGGGACCAGTTAAGGCCAGCAAACCTGTTTATGCTGGTTTTTTAAAGCGGGGACAGCACTGCCCCTTCTCTATATTGCACTTACAGGAAGTCACTCCACCGAGAGAGACCAGAAGTCAAGGTATAAAGGTCAAGAATTAGTCTTCTCTGAGAGTTTTCTCTCGACATCATGGATGCTGCATCCGAGACCCCACCTTGTGCCGATCCGGCATGAACTCAGATTGTGTGCGAGAGTGCGTGTGTTTGTGTCTAGGAAGGCAGGGATGCCTAAAAACCTTTTAAGTCTGTTTACAGCAGTCGTCGCCGACTGCTTTGCCTTTTCACTTTACTGTTGGTAAATAGGCACACTTTGTAGAATGTGAAAACATGGCTCATGTTTTCTGACATTTGTGTCAAACGAGCTTCATGGAAAACACAAACCACTTGTATTTGAACACTGGAACTGTACAACGCTGCCACTATGGTTTCGGTTTTTTTCAGCCCTAGAGGAAACGGTCAACTCCTGCATTCATTCACTAACACCAGGAGTTCCATCACAAAACATATTAATGGCATTTGATAGCATTTTTAGTCTATTCTGTTCAGATCTGTACATACCGATATTAGGATTTCTACCCAGAGTTTACATTATTTTAATGCAAGCACAATTGCTTGATTTATGAACAACAACAAAAATATAAAAGGGGAAAACAGAAGAGGCCAAGTTATGGTACGCTTCCTATTTTTAGCTGTTGGTCATTTGAGTTTAGTTTCTAATAAAATGAATCTCACAGATCCCCCTGAGCATTTGAATGAATGTGACAGTAGGTGGGAGGTGGTCTTAAAAGATCACCGCTCATCGCCAATAAGGGGAACAGCATGAATCTGGAACTGTTCCAAGTTGCATGCACATTTTGTAAAACAAGACAGATGAGATAAAAGAGACTACAATAAGTGTGTGTTAGTTCCACAAACTGTAGGCCAGCTTGTATGTTGCATGTACTTGTACAGTTTGCTTGTACTTGATATAAATAGATTATCAAATAAAATGAAGCCATTCATTCCATGTGTGGGCATTTGGCCAGGTTCAGCCATACACACAGGCCTTATCTGGGGCTGAATGTCTAAAAGAAATTTTTTAATTGTTTTATTCTTGTTTTTTACCCAATGGATGAATAAGTGCTGTACTGTAGTACTGAACAAACACAAGGCCCTATTTTATTGAAGATATTGGTGTTCACTGTAGTCTGTACTACTGTGGGGCTAAAACTAAGGTAGATAATGTGTATAAAATTAGAGCTATCTGTATATGGAGTATGATTATACAAAATCACAAAGACTTAGAGATATATCGATATTGAAAAAAGTGTATCATCACATGCATATATTGTAAATATGAGTCTGCAAAGAAGTTTACTTATATTTACAAAGCTGCCCTGTTCAAGTTAAAGGATCAGTGATCTGTCTCTTGGTTCTGCTGAGCGGAAGAAGGGATGAGTCCAAAGTTTTATTTTTATTCAGTCTATTATGCCCAAACACGAGAGCGAAATTTGGACCTATACTGACCTGTTGCTTTATCATAAATGCTCATGATTCCTTGTTTCATTGACAAGTTTACTTTTTATGCCTGTCACGGCAGACTTATTTACTTTGTCAGTATTATTCAAGATACTGATTGTTTACAGTTCATGTTTTCCACTGAAACAAAACTGAAAGTATTCACTGCAACATTTCTTTGTACAGCAGACGTGGCTCAAATAATGTGTATGTTTTATATTCAAGAGTTCATTTTTATTATTTACAAATAAAAGACTGTGTGGAAGAAAACGTGTGTGCATTTGTGTATTTTTCCTTTTTAAACGGTAATAAATCAAATAAAATGTTTGTTGTTAATTAATAAGGGGTTAATCTAGTTAAACCCTGCCCACCACTGGCAATTAATTGTAATCCACTTTCTCCACCACGTGGAGACAAACAGCATTACACTGTCCCATCCTTTAGATGAACGTTTACTTCCATTTATATAGTGTTCAATGATTAACTATTACTACATACAGTATAACTAATGGTAATTTAATGTTTAGGTGTAAAAAAAGGCCAGTGTAAAAATTTGTGGCACATGACTAAGAAATAACAGCTTTCCGGATGTTTAGTCTTGTGCTTGGATTTTGCTCTATTTTTAATATTATGAGTGACAGATTTGGCATTACTTTAACTTCTTTTAAATCTGCACACACACACACACTGCTGCACTTTTGATGCAATTCGCAATACCCGGTTAGCACAACAGGAACCAGTTCAAAAAGTCACAATCATTTTATCACTACTAAAATAAAAGCGGCAGGATTAATCAGTGTCCAGGAAACCATCATACCATTGCTGGACAGTTTGCTGGATTGTTTTTTCCATTAGCCCAAGTTCTAAATGAAAACCGAAATAAGAAACAGGCAATGGCATTGAAGAGAGTATTGAGGATAATGCAGAAATCAGAATACACAAACCGAGGTTCAGGTCTAGAGAAGTAGTGCCAAATGGAGAAAAAAATATAGACAGTAAATATTACAATGATTTTGGAACTATAGATATGATATTGAGAAATGACCACAGACAATTGATCTGGAATGTTAAATACCTATGGGTAACAAACTTTGACCGTAAATTAACTGGATTATCTACATCATTTGCTTTGATTATTGGTCATTAAAATCTGAGTATTCCATTATTGCACACTATGGTAAACAATATGGAAAATCTAGGTATGGTACTCTATGCATGCATAAAAAGGTACTGTGCATAGTATACAGACTAATTGTAGAAGCAGTATGATTAGTAGGATAGCATGCTGTTTGGGACAGAGCCATTATTCACCCCACAACAGTAAATCTTCATCTGTCCAGGAGAGGGCAGGATTCTAATGGGACTATGCACTCACAAATTATGGTCTGGTTTTCAGGAGATCTTGTTTTATTCTGTACTACCAGTGATGCATACAAAGTTTCAACAAAAAACACTTGAATGTTCAAACAGTTTATTAAAGACAAAACAACTTTTATTAAAAAAAATACACTATTCCGAGATATGAGTTAGATAAGTAATACTATAAGTGTGATTTATAAACTTTAACAAGGTGTTTAATGAAATTTACTAAAATAGAATATCATCATTGGTTCGAATTCTTTTTTATGTGTAAAATACGCAAGCAGTTTACGACAGACCCTGTGACACAGGCATACATTCATAAACTTAAGGCTGTTGCATTGCCAGTCAACTGTTAATGGAAAGATTGTCTGCAACAGTCTGCTTTTGTCTGGTTCAGGCTGCATGGGAAGTGAAACCAGGGCTGTGAAAAGATTTCAAAACATTTTTTAAATGGGTTGATTTATGGCCAGTCTTGGAAAGATGTAAAAAGGCATATCTTGTGCTCCATTCTTCAAATTAATCTATTGCTAATATTTTAAGACTCATTACTCATTTCTCTTTGCCTTGATCCTGATGGCCATATAATGCTCATAGCTTTTTTTACGACTGGACTTATTGGAGAGCTCATGGGTTCTCACCATCTTTCGCTACCATAGCAAACTCACAGTCTGCACAAATATTTCAGTTTGATGGATCCTGTGGAGGAGGCCCAAACATAAAGTTATTCACAGAGATGGACAAAACTTTTGGAAAACTAATAAAGTGTATAGCTACTGCTAAATTATATCATTGAATAATAACACGAATTTCTCTAACGACTTCCTGGAAAACTAGTCCCGTCCGAATAGGGCTATGTTGTATGTTGGGAATAAATAAATAAACCCTTTATTCAGCAGTTTTTTTCCTGATGTCGTGAGTGTTATTGGTCAATGGCGAGAACCAATGGCGTTAACGTAAACTGACGCGTCAAAAGGCGCCGTTTGAAAATGATTCACATTGAAAATAATGAAAACACTGTCAGGAATCTTTTTTTTTTTTTTTAACAAAAAGCTACGATGTGACACTACCAGGCATTTTAATGATATTTTTGTAATATTGTAAAGTTTTCTTTTCTGGAAAGTTGCCAGAGGACATTTATTCGATCAAATAGCCTAAACAACACTCGAACACTGTAACAGAATGCGGGTGAGTAGCTATGACAGTTTATTTTAGAAGTCTGTCAAATCAAATTCGACTTCCAAGTTCAAGTTAGAACCCATCATGTAAATCAGTAAAAAGAATTGCTCAAACAGTTACAATTTACATTTTATCTGTAATTTGATATATTTTTTTGATATATGTTATTCTATGTTATCTGTATGCACCTGGGGTCTGAGAGTAACGCAATTTCAATCCTCCATTTGTATGTACTGTACATGTGGCAGAATTGACAATAAAGCTGACTTTGACTTTGACTTTGACAATGTGTCATGAAGCGAGTTGTTTTCATCTACGTTGTATCTTAGTCAGCCATTTTAAGGTGTCTCAATTGATATCCTTAGTGCACTAAATGCTTGCTCTCTAAACATTTTATTAGCGTGAAAGCACAGAAATGCGCCACCCTCCACATACTAACGAGCGATAGACGTTTCAAAAGAAAGAAAAATTTATTTTATTGTTGTATTTGGTAAAGAGTCGTGGGGATCAGGGGCACAGTCTCACATTTTGTTTTGTGCGCCAAGTCCATCTTATGTTCATCAAATCTACATGTCAGGATCCTGTCTGTCAAGACTTTAGGGTCGATCGCTGTGCTACAGTTTATACAGTATTAATGTCTAACCAGACGGTGAAATACTGGCTTACACCACTAGAGAGCGTTGTGAGTAGCTGAACTATTCACATGTAATAAAAAGCTCCACAGATGCACTTTGTCATCATAAACTGGGCTCCTCTGGAAATAAAACATATATTTATGACATAATAATTTGTACTTGTAAAATAAATTGTGTGAATCTTGATAGAGCCTTATTAATATAATGACATAAATGTAAGAATGTTCTGTCAACTATTCATATTCTTTGATTATTTACAGACACTTTCATAGTTCTTGTAAAGCGTTTGCAGGACTTGGCGTTCTGAATGACACTGGCTTGCTAAAATGTTTGCCTGTTTTTTGCACTTTTGTAAATAAAAGCTTATACAGATTTTTGCAGCAACAAGAAAACCATGTTTTATACCATATTAAATTAGCTCTGCATTATATTAAATGAGTTTCCGACTACCACTGTGGAATGAAAGTATTCCCGTTTTTTATTCATAACAGCAAGTCCATTTTTTACTCCCCTTTTTATTCCTAATTACTTAGATTTTTTAAAATAAGACATACATTTTGAGAAAATTACCAAAGCTGGTGCAGTACAGAGCCTGATGGTGCCATGCAATAACTACTTTACACATATTTGTAACCATGCTGATTAAAATATTTATTCTTTTTCTGTTGTGGTAAGAGATTTGCATTTATGTAGACACGATCTTCCATGAAATTAAGGTTTTAATGATGAGGTATTGGATGATTTCCTGAATTACCAATGCAATTAGGAAAGAGCTGAGCAGCTGCTTTTGGCATCTTACCCCCTGCCCCAACACACACAACAGACAGTAGTAACTTTAATGCAACTTCATTTCATCTATTACATCTGTTTTTTTCAGCACTTTTAAAACAAGCACTTTTTTTCTTGTAGCTAGTAGGATACAAATGAGATATGCTGTTATATACAATAGATATAGAGATATATAGGCTGTAATTAAATAACATTTCCAGAACTGTTAACTATTCACAAAACCTACACCGATTAACAGTGAGTGTTTGCATTTGTTCCCTTTGGAATCACGTGATGTGTCTGGTTGAGGCTTGCGCTCATGATACGGCTCCGCTAGAGAGAACGGATCTGACTGAGGCTATTTTATATCCGAACCGAAGTTTAGGAACTCAAAAAGACACTGTTTAAATGCGGTTTAGTCTTGTGGTTTTGTGTTTCTAAGTGTCTTTTGGGGAAAATGTGTTCGGCCACCACAGTGAGTAAAGAATTAGTCCTACTATGAAGAAAATAACGGGTTGTCTGTTTAAATTAGCTTAACATTACTACATATTGACATGTGACTAACACTGTTAGTTCAAGGTGATATGGGCACTGCAGTTTTAGAGTTAAATGTTTGTGGGGACGAGTCGTGATTGAGATTTCCCAGGTTAACTTTCTGCTAGTGTAGCCTACTTTAAGGAGTTTGACAGGTTTTTCTTAAGGAACGCGTAAACTGTGCCAGAGCCTGAACCAACGCAGAGAAGAGCATGAACGCACATCTCTTTGGTCGACATAAATGGCTATGCAAAGGGATCGAATGGCGATTCCAAAACATAGAATAGTTGCCAGTTTTATTAATCGCGTTTTGAAATGAAAAATTAAGGATTTTGCAGACGCTTCATTTTTTAATTGAATTATTTCATTAAAATGTTTTGGGAATAAAAGCGAACGCTTCATAAAGTCTTTATTTGTGCACATTGGAGCCCATCTGAGTATTACATTAGATGTGGTCAGGACATCTGGACTGGAATACAGTAGCCTATGGTTTACAGTCAGAGGGAGGGAGTGTTACGTTAATGGCGGGTGATGCCCTCCCCTTACCAAATCTCCGCTGAGATGGTGACGCTCCTTCAATACTCCAGTCTCTGCAGATTGCTTGAGTCATCTGAAGGATCACAACTTTACCAATTCCTTTATAGTCTGCAAATGAGCTGGGTGGCCGCAGTAATCTGTGGGTTAAGCACAATATAGATTCAGTTGTTAAATAGTTCAAAAACACGAGAAGCAAGAACAAAAACAATGTTTTGAAATATAAGACTGTGAAGGTCTTGTTTATGTGAGAGCTACGCATTACAGAATCTGTATATGTGCGCACCGCTGGTGCCAGACGCGCGTTTCCAGTCCGCGCTGGTGATGCGATGCCCCGCAACCACAGTGGCGATGAGGGCGGTACTGGTCTCTGGATGAAGACCTCTCAGCACTATGGAATGAAAGATGTTGAAGCCGGTCGTGGAACGATGAACAACGCGACCAAGACAGTCGACAGTCTGCTGTCGACACCCGGCACAACAGGTGCAGGCGGTTCGGAGAACCTAAGGAGAAAGCAGGGTGCCCGGCTGAGTCTGCTCGGGAAACCGCTCACCTACAGTGCGCAAAGCGGCCGGCGAAACGCGCGCTACAGGAAGCTCCAGAACTATCTCTACAATGTCCTGGAGCGACCGCGTGCCTGGGCATTCATTTACCATGCCTTCGTGTAAGTGAAAATCATCTTTTACTCTATATACTGTTTATAATGGCGTTAACATCATGAATATTTTTACAATGCTGGTGTTCACCTGTTACTTCAGGTTGAGCATTACCGGGGTTGAGTTACTGTAGGAGTTTCATACATTTAAACTGATCTTATATCTATTTAATTCAGTGCATTTTCCTTTATGTTTGAAATGCTTCTATTTTTATTGTACAATTGTTCAGTTAACCAAACAGAGAATAATTGTAGTCCACTGTTCTAAACTCATATGGCATCTAAACCATTGCGCATGTTTAGAAATCATGCCTATAGTACTAAAAATAAGTAATGAATGAATGCATGCATTATAGCTGTAAAAAGACCTATGTTTTTTATTAATAAACACTGTTAGGTCAGTGTTGGGTAACTCTAAAAAAGTATTGAATTACTTATTACTAATTACTTTTTATATCCTATATCAACCTTGATTAGTTAAGTGTTTCAAGGATAGACATCTTTTAATTAATTCGAATAAGTAATATAAAACTACATAAAGTATCCTTATTAACCAACCAAAAGTATTACAACTGTAAGAGGACACATTAAAGCATGCATTTTAGACTTAAATTTTTGATGTCAATTCAACTATTGTATATTATTTAGTTTGTAATTAAAATACAGAAAAAATAGGAGTAATCCCTTACTTTACTTTTTCAAGGGAAAAGTAATTAAATTACATTAACTAATTACTTTGTAACTAGTTACACCCAACACTGGTTAAGGTATATTACTGGATTTGCTTTAAAAAAATAGTTTTATAGATTTAATGTGCACTATTAGGTTTTGATAGCCATTTGTCATGCGAGTACACCAATAAAAAAGGGTTTGCATAATGGTGTTTATTTGCCAGTAATATTACACATTTTTCTAGATTTAATGTGAGCTTCCTGTAAGGAATGCTCTTCGTATGATTCTAATTTAAGATTAAACGCATTAACTCTGACATACTTTTTATGCTCACAATGTGTTTGTTGACATTTTGTGAGAAGCGCTTGCGTAGGGAGGAAGCCAAGCTGTCAGATTGTAAGACTGGAGCATTGCACTGGGCTTGTGAGACAGGATGTTGTTGTTTTATTTGTGCTAAGAGGACAGCGGAGGTCGTGGAGGTTAAGTTGTTACATCTGCAACTACCGCTTTGTCCCATACCGGTCAGAAATAATATAGAAACGGCACACTTGGACTGTTCTGCATGCTTTCGTTACGGAAAATGTAAAAAGTTGCATGGTTTTATCAGCAATTTTTGTTCTGTGGCCATTGATTCCCATTATTAGGAATTGCGTTAACATCTGAAGGCTGTTCGTCATACTTAAATTTTGAGCTCTAAATAGGATGAGATATTTAGTCATGATATAAAAATCTTTTTAGGCAGATGATTGTTAAAACTTATGCAAAAGATTAAGGGTACAGTTTGAAGTCAATCCAGAACACATGGGGTGTTTACTTAGTGAGTTGATAATCTTGCTTAATCATTACTGTGCAAATCATACAAACCTCTGCGCCAAGAGCTAGTATAGTCAAATTGTGTGGAGTGTCTGCTCTCTGCTGAAGAAAATAATAAAGCAATTCCCCATGTTCTGTGTATGCTTGAGAGTCAGGGGTTTGACACTTGGAGTTTTATGCATTTCTCTTTATGCATTTGTACTTATTGTATACTGTAACTCTCCAATCCTGAGGTAGTTTGGGATTAATTTAAAGTGTAAATGCATCTGATTGTTCAAAACAACATGAATATTTGACTCCTGAAGCTACAACATAATTTTCTGCTAATGCTGACTTTTTCCATTAATGCTTTCTTTCTTATTGGGATCTCGGATCAAAAAATGACTCCTGATAATAACATCTGTTTCTTTTGCACTGCATTAACAATATGCAATTGAATGTAACAAGGTCAATAAAGGTAACACACCATAGTTGGAGATAAATAAAACGTTATGCTGTAATTTCTGAGCTAATATTCTCTTAAATGCTCTTAAAACCAGAAAATCTTTTGTGTACTAATGGGTCATCAAATTATTTCCGAAACATTAGGCAAAAAATGATGCGAGGTTTTGTAAAAAACACCCGTAACGACTGATATAGTACTACACTGTGGGTCACATGTAAAACTAGAGTGCAATATGCTTTTGTTAGGAATGATTTCTTGTTGAATAGGTTCTGTAAATGGACAGGGTTTTCAATGGTCATATCAATAACTCAGTTGTCTGCTCATCCCAGCAAATGTTTTTACAGTGCATCAAAGCAAATTCATTTTTCTCTTTGTGATGGGCAGACTACAGAACAAGGTTAAAGCTTGATGCACCACCCAGAGCCACACCTCATTATCAACATTAACAAGACATTTTCAACACAAGAAAGAAGGAAGAGATTACAGTTTAATAAAATAATTTTTTAAATTTTATATTAACCCTCATGTTGATATTGGCTTATTTTGGGGGTTCCAGAGGTACCAAATATATAACTTATTTTTACATTTTAGATAACATTTTTTTCTTTAAACTATATTAATGTTTCTCTAACCTAATCTCTATACCAACTCCTAACAGAACATGAGGGATAATGTACATTTTTAAAACCTCTGCAAAGACTTTTATCAAAATACGCTGTACTGTGTGCATACAATAAACATACATTATGCATACATTCTTTGAGAATGCAAAGGAAATTGCACAGTATGTGAGCACTGCCATATAGGCTTATTATACTATAGAGAGAATTGAGAATGCAGTTACAAGTTTCAACTACAAGTTCACAGAGTTTGCTGTTAACATTTCCTGTTTTTCATTTTATAGTTTAGATATACTACTTGGGTGGCTTGAATTGACTGTATACAGATATATAGTATATATAGTTATTCAGGGTAATTTGTACCATGTAATTTTGATGGCTTTTTAATTGTAACAAAATATTTCAAAGTTCCCACCTTTAATGGTGTCTTGCCTCAGCTGTGACACCCAGAAATAAAGGACCTCTTGTTATCCTTGCTTTAGGAAGGTGATCTAATTTACAGCTGACCTGTGCAGATGGAGAATTTATTTGTGTGAATTTGCCAACTAACATTAGATATTTTTCTACTTTGGCTGAAGATTGCAGCTGGTATTTAAGCTCGTATTACTGTACACCAGAATTCTTTTAGTGCAATTAGGTGTTTTAAAGTTGTCAATCCTAAAGTTTCCATCTGTTTTTTTAAGCTTAGCATGAATATACTGAATCAATGCTTTGGTTAATTACCAATTTCCCTTAAAACCATTATGTTACCAGGTCTGCGTAGAGTGCTGTAATTTGTATAACGCTGTATAAAGATTATCATTCAGAGAATTGTTTTTGTGGATTTGGATGAACATTTTTAAAAAAATATGCTTTAATTTAATGGATCATTACTGTTTGATGCGGATCATAGACACATAGGGTACCACAGGCACTGGTTCAATCCTAACTTAAGGGTTCCCATCATTGTCATCATGAAAACGGAAGCTGCTATTGCTCATGGTTAGAAGGTATATGGAAAAAGTTTTGGCTCTCGCTTAATGGAAAAAGGATTTTAGACAAACTCAAACAGATTATAGATCTTGAAAAAGTGCAAAGAGGAGGCAATAAACAGGGTGTCAGGTCTGTGTTCCAGCAGGAATATGAATGATGGGTGGAAAGGCGTTTGAAGAGGATACTGTTTGATCATGTTGGAGGCTTTTGACACTAGACAGACCTCCAGGAAGAGCTGCAGCCCTCACTTTGAACATGTTGAGCTGCCAGTCGCGCTGGGAGAGAAGTAGCAGTGTGGGACATGGATCTAAGCGTTTGGACATCTCTGTCCTACTATGTATCACTGTTGCAGATGGGCCAATAGATCATCGAAGACTTCAGCATAGTATGCTGATGAAGTATCCTAAATTGTCACTGAGCTTAAAATAGTTATGATTATGAAATTATATTTTGTAATGAGTTTCTTTTATGTAAGCACTGGAATCTGTGCCTGAGGAACTACAGGAGTGGAAGGTCATTTTGTTTTTATCTGGCATTTAATCATTTATTGAATAATTTCATTTCTAATCCTTGCCTATTGCGAGATGTTTTCTTTCTTTATTCCTTTATAAATATGTTAGCAAATGTAAAAAACTATTTTTGTGTAGTGATGTACTGTAAGCTTGGTTAAACACATTGTGCTGTGCCTCAAAATCAACTCTGAAAATGTGTAAAAAGTCTTCAGATTCCATGTAGGCCTACCTACCTGTAAGACAGCTACCAATAGCCTACATTTTTGTGGTAAATGAAATTAGAACTCTTATTCAAATTAATGTTGGCATTGAATTTAATGACAGCAACACTACTGCTTTGTCGCTGTAATAGGATCTTGTGATATGGATGGTGAATCAATAGAAGCCTCGTTCACTGCAGTTAACATTAGCACAATGTGATTCCATTTAAATGATTGAATCATTTTGACTGGGTGCAGGGTAGTAAAATTTTAGAAAGTGGTCTAATGTTAGTTCCTCTTGCTGACAGGGAGGTGACTGATGGAGGCAGCCGTCTTCCCCTAATAGCAAGCTCTGCAACATAAGTAGCCTATGTGGCTGGGCATAACCCACAGGGGCTTCCCTGCCTAGCAGTGCCCCAGGAAACAGGGGTAGAAAGAATAATTGCCTTGACAGGAAATGCATGTGGGTGCTCCATTCCTTACCATTCTTTCTGTTTCGTCCTGCTTGTCAGCATGACAGAGGTCACCCGATAAAGCAGTATTAGGGTGTAATGGAAACAAGTGTGTGTGTGTGTGTGTGTGTGTGTTTTGGTGTACTGGTTTAGTTCCGGTTTAACAATGCTTTGTGTGATTTTTACTGCTTAAGACAAACGTGTTAATCATAACGTTAGACAGGGTATTTTTCTTGACATGGTTTTCTCTGAATCATTGCTCATATTTGCCTCCCACGCACATTAGCATAAAAACTCTGTCTTTTCTCTGTTTAGCATCGCCTTTAGATTTAGATTAGGTTATGGAAAGGTTATAGAAATTCATCTAGAATAGAAGCAATTTCTCTTCAAATATATTCATTTCTGCATTAGTTTGAACATAGTTGAAGTTGCACATAATGAATTAGGATCACGATAGTCATGTGCTAGATTTTGTGCCCATAATTGAATTTTCCTATATTGTGGTCCACCTTAAGTGTTAAAGAGCTAATTTGTGTCATTTCAGTCATTTTATCCTTTGTGTGCGCGTACCCCAGATTAGCTTTCTGGAGTTTGCGAAATGGAATTATCAAATGTTAAACTCTTTTGGGTCTTGCTGTAGCAAGTTTGGGGGAATAAAAAAGCAGTCTCTACAAGCTTTTATTGAAGATTCTGGTTTTGTTGTGGCAATTTGCATGTATCTTCTTTGAAGTGTTGGTATATGTGCACATGTGTTCGTGGCTAATGAAATCAATTTAACTATGCAAATTTTTCCATATCCCATCAGACACATGAGGGACAGCTTATTTGTTCTTGTGGGTGATCCATTCAGATGTCTGATGTAGAGCTTTTGGATAATATGAGGCAGCTGAAGCTGGATGAGTTTAAGTTGGCTTGCATCAGCCTAAAGGTACCTATAGACGGTTTCAAAGCAACAACATAAACAAACGTTACTGCGCATGCACGCTTTTGTGACCCAAACTTAACTTCTGGT
The DNA here is from genome assembly GCA_026939265.1 of Oreonectes daqikongensis. Taxonomy (NCBI): domain Eukaryota; kingdom Metazoa; phylum Chordata; class Actinopteri; order Cypriniformes; family Nemacheilidae; genus Oreonectes; species Oreonectes daqikongensis. Next base: position 5,526,410 of record JAOTQM010000348.1, read on the forward strand.
TCACATCCGCAAAGAACAGAGTCCCTGCAGTAAATGACATTAGCTAGCAAGTTAAAAGTATGTCTAGTCAGTATTATTTTGGGTTACCGGTAGAAGTACCGTTACTTGGCTAAACTTAAATGCGACAAAGTTACACGACCATTCAACAAATTGTTAATTTAATACAATTTGTATTCAATAAAATATTTAAATATAATAATATAAATGACATAAAATATGAATATAAATAATATAGTTATATTATTAGCCACTGCCCAGACCAACATACACATGCCATTCTTTCTTGTTCTTTAGAAGTTCTATCCCCCTAGTCCCTATGGTTTAATAACAGAAGAGGACATTATGTGAAGTAATCCCCTACAGATCTTGATGTTCCCAACTCAAATCTGGCAGGAAGCTGGTGCTAGGCTGGTCTCCGGTTTACAACAAAGTATTTTCCTTTTAATTAACAGATCAATATTGCCAAAATAGCAGCCTAGGGAAACTGTTATGTGCATTCCCTCCTCATTTTACTGTCTTTTGCAGAGATCCTAGTCCAGTCCCATGTTGTTAAACAATCCTGAGAGAGTCATTTTCCATGGCAACCAAAGGCCAGAGACTTCATTACTGTGTGAAATGAAAAGCGTGCTGTGTTTCGAGTCTAAAGGCTAGGGTATAGTCCATCTGTCCGCGTAATCTGTAATTTTCGTCATCGGGAGGGTCCACGGCCGTCCGCACACCCCGTTCGTGTGCAGCCCAGTTTTTGAGACCACTCAAACGGAACATGTACAACAGCGCAATGCTTTGAAAGCAATGCGGGCGCATGTGTGCGTGCGAAACTGAGACGGGCGTAGAAAGTTAACTATACCCGAGCCTGAACAATGGGAAAGGCTTCGCTAAATAAACATGATGCAGAACTTCATGTCTGCCTTCTTAAACTGACCTTAAGACTCTTGCCTAGTTGACTTTGTTTTAAGCTGCTTCAATGAGTGCTGCTGAGGATGAACGAATAATGGAATTGGATCTAATTTTAGAGAGTCAGAGTTGTGCTTGACGTACTTGGTATAACTCCAGGATAACAACAGGCGTAACTGCATATTGTCTGTTTTCAGAGATATTCATGTGAAAAGTGTGGTGTTACCTTTGCAGGGACAGAAATTCAGATAACAAATTGTACACACATTTTCAACAAATTCTTTAGTGATGTCCCATTTACAAAGATAAATGCACTATTTTTCCAATCTCGGATATTATTGGTCATTATTTAATATTGCCTAAATGCCACATAAAAACAAACGAAACTGTCAAACGGCCTCTTACAGTCAAAACTTTAAACAAGACTAGGTGTATACAGATTTGAGTAGATATTAAATAAACAGGCAGAAATAGATTGTTGGGAGTTGAATTTCCAGCCCGTGTAAGTGGAGTATCCATGTAAGAACTCCCACACTAACATGCTAACAGCTCGTTCACTTCAACTCTCTGTTCTGAGAAACACCAGGCATTCCTCAAGCTGATAAACTCATACTCCACAGGCCAAACAAAACCAGCTCATATTTGTCTTCTAAAAACGAAGAAAGTGAGAAAAACTGAATTCCTCATTCGATAAGCTGTGACCTCTACCAAGACTGTGAAACTCCCTCACAGCCTCTTTTCTAGGTCTGGTCAGTGATATAGCTTACAGCTCCCAGTAAATGTACTTATAACAACAGCCTAGAGCTCTTCAGAAAAGCACGAAATCTCACTGGACCCATATTGATGTACATGTACACGCACACAGTTCTGTGAAGATGTTCTTTTTGGCTCCATTTGTGCACATTTCACTTTAGCCACACGTTCCCCAGAGAGGAAAGTTTGCGTGTGCTTGTGTTAGAGTTTGTGTGCACTTTTGATGCCAGTAACAGGAACGCCGTCACAAATAAACCCAAAATGTACATCCAAAAATGAAAAATCTGTCATGAATTATTCACCCTTGTATCATTCAAATAAATGACAGAATTTGTATTTTTGTGGGTGAACTATACCTTTAGCTTATAGACATACTATATACAGAACATCAGTTCATCAGACTCAACTATATGTATTGAAAGCCTTATATCTCATAAAAGTAATAAAATAAACACAGTCTTCCTCAATTTTCTAGTTACTTTGTTGAATAGCAGCCAAAATGATTAACTAATAGGTAACATCCCCAATTTACCAAAATAACAAAACGCCAAATTTTTCCCAAAGATATCTTGAATTTGACATCAAAGCAGTACACAATGTAAATGCATTATTCCTTGTTTGCTTTACAACCCAAATTGAACTGAGAGGTTTTTGACCTTTACCTAATATGAAATCATACAAAAGGCTTTTATACTGAATTGCTTTTAAACAAGACATAAAGGCAGCAGTCCAGAGAAAAGCTTTTTTCATTGTATGGTCAAAGAAAGCCTAATGATTGTTGATAAATTAAGTTTGAGTGACTGTTGTCTCGAGGAGTTCTTCATCGTAGGCTAGAGGACAGGCAGCTCTGACAAAACATGACAGCTGTTAGTTGCAATGACAAAGTGCCCTCTCGTGTGCGTATGTGTGTAAAAGTTGTTTGTTGGACCCCTGGGGCATCAGTGCAATATTTGACTTTACAACGCAGAAAACCAAGAGGATGTTTTCATCTTCTGGATCTCAGTTGCATGCCAGTCTTATCAATTTAATGCTCTCGATGATGCCTTCAGTCTTGGCTCCAGTTTTCTAAGCTCAAATTTTATGCACTTTCTCAGCCATATGGTTTTGGATTGAGACAAAATTGGATTTTGGAAATTTGGATTTGTTTGAATAAATTATGTTTGTTTGGCTCTGATGCGGTTTGTGAAATAGAATTATTGTTTTTGGCAGCTCACGGAAAACGGAAAATTAATCATCGGAATACAAATATTGAAATATTTTTTTCACAAGACATTTATACAGTATGTTACTTTAATTTATTTATAATCCCTACAATATGAGGAACATCATATCTTCTACTTAATCTTGCTGGGCCTGGGTAATCTCATTGTAGCAGAGGAACTTCACATTCCTCCATCTGTTTGTGTTGTGACAGTGTTGGGTTATGAGTGAAGCTTGCCATGTACTCAAATCCTTATTTGTGGCTCCCGGTCTGATTGACAGACCACCCAGTCCACCAAGCAAACCTTAATTTGAGGACACAGTCATGACCCCAGGCCTGGATCCAGTTCCTGGTGCAAGTAGATGAGTTTCCATGACAAAAACGCAATTTAGATTTTTATGAAAACAGTCTAAATTCAAGGATTGACGATTGGTTTAAACAGATGTGAAATGACAAAGCTTCAAGGCCACAGTGTCTTTGACATGCCGGAAAAACAACGACACATTCTCTGCTGTCAAGATCTAACATCCATCTTGTTCTTTGAAGGAACACTATATACTTTGGTCTATGGGAAACACGGCGAAAAGAAAATTTGAGCGTGAAGCATTAAAGGATAAAGGAAACATAAAGCCATTAATGGTGCTACCTCAGTTTAGATAAAAGCCAAAGCCGGACATAGGGGTGTTTGGGGCTAAGCGAGAGGATGTTCTTTTTTGAGCATGACAACACTGGCATGGACCAGATGCAGCACATGCCATCTTCCTCAGATGCTGCCCCTGCAGGCCAACAGGAAGCCAAGAGACACTCGAGCAGTGGCCACATGTCACAACGTTCTGTGAATGAGTAAAATGCTGCACACTCCCACCATGCCAAATGTTAGGTTCAGTTTAGCCCAGTGAAAAAGTTGTTTTTCAGAGCTATGCCTTAAAGCACTAATAATCCAAAATGACTTTTTCATTATTCTGTCATTATTTGCTCACCCACGTGTCTTTCTAAACCCTGACAGAAATTGCCACTATAACTTGTTGTCTGGAAAAAGAGAGAAATTGGGTTTTGAACAACATGAGGGTGAGTAAATGATGACAGAGTTTTCATTTTCGGGAAAATTTGGAAATTAAATGTTGAAAGGTTTTGTTGTTGTTTTTCTAAGGCTGAACATGAATGATGTCCTAGGCGTGGGCGAGACTAAATGTCATCTTTATTCTGCTTTTCTTGCCTAATTGGACACAAATTTCTATCTCTTCCTTTTTCTGTTCTATTTGCAATAATTAAACAGTCCACATGGCTAATCTTTGGAGACGACTGTCATGCTGCTACTAGACGTATAGATGGTTTGAAAGCAACAACATAAACAAACGTTACTGCGCATGCACGCTTTTGTGGCCCAAACTTAACTTACGCAAACTTATAATAACAAGCAAAATAAAAAATGACATTAGCTAGCAAGCTGAAAGTATGTCTAGCCATTAGCCAGTATTATTTTGGGTTACCAGTAGAAGAACCGTTAGTTAAATGCGACAAAGTAAAAAAATAAATAATAATATATATATATAATAAATTAAAATTATAATTTAAATAGCTATATTCTATTATTAGCTACTAGCCAGACCTTATTTATTTGATATTTGGTAGAGATTGTTATTGGTGTTATGACTGTAACATGAACTAGCATGTGTAAACATACTGTAAATCACTAGGTGCCCTTTGATGCGAACACAAGTGAAAGTAAAAATGCTTTTGCACTTGAGAAGCACTGTAGTGTTAATTGGAATGGCAGATGGGGCGATTCATGGGGGGCCCACAATCTGTATATGTGTTTAGTGATGAGACGTAGTCATTTTACATGTAAAGTTCCTAGCTTGTTTACTTCCCCTTTACTTCTCTTAAGATTGAGAACAACTCACTACTTGGGATGTCAGAATACTGTGTTGCTGTATAAAGTCCATTCTTGTTTAAAACTTTTGTGTAAAAGATCAGTTTATGTTTAGATCTTGCTCTCTTTAGGCAGCCTCTGTTATATCATTAAAACTAAGTGAACAATAATATTGAACCACTTACTGCTCTTTATTCATCTCTTTCTTCTTTATTACTGTTTACTTAAATAATTACTTGAAGTCATTGACAAATGCTTAAAGGCAAAGTTCCATTGTTTTAAGTTAAATATTTATGTTAGCAACTTTTTAATGAAGTAGTGTCTTCAAATAATGTATTCATTTATGCCGTCTACTAAACCACATCAATGACTGTGGCATAAGTACACAGAGCAATGACACTGTAATCATTCATAACATTTGCTGGTGCTGCCGCACATCAAAGGCAAGCTACAGTACCAGGGCTGTATTAGCTTTGGTGCAGAAGTTCTTCTGCCAAATGATTCTTTTACTCTTCTTTGCACTTGTTATGACACCTCACTTCATGAGGATGAGGGCTTTGTTTGAATGATTATTCTTGCAGCTCCATAGAGCACTTTAATAAGCTGTGAAGATGGAAATTTAGCGCTAAGGAGGTGCTTGTTCATGCTTCATTCTGTAAGTCTATGTAGAAGACAGCTGGTTAAGTTGCTGGGTAATTTCTGTGAGAGGCAGATCAGTTGGATGTTATTAGGCACCTGCTATATTCAACTCAGTGTGTCGACTTTATATGATCAGCCTCCTTCAATAGTACAAACAAACTCTTCACTGTTTACGATATGTTATTCTAATAGTTGTTTACATATGTGTCTGATTTGGTGTTATGTAAATGCCACATCATCATAAAATGTTTATAACCGTATATTTCCACGAACCGTTTTTGAAGTAATTCTGCATTTGTTATACTGTAAGCACATTAGATTAGATTAGATTCAACTTTATTGTCATTAGACATGTACAAGTACAAGGCAACGAAATGCAGTTTAGGTCTAACCAGAAGTGCAATAGCAGCAAGTGCAGGATATACAGTGGTTGCATAAGTTACATAAATAAATCAATATTATAGAAGTAATTTACAGATGGATATGTACTATGACCATAATATACAGATGGCTATTACTATAAACAGAAATTAACAGATGGATATGTACTATAATATATATGCTTTATGCATTTACCCAACTGTATGCTTCTATTTCTCTCTCTCTCTCTGTAGTGCTAAGGTCACATGTTGTTCAACTGTTTTGTTGTTCTTTCTTTGACAGTGTGAGTAAAGTTGAACCACACAGCTGGGTTCTGACCCAGTGACGTATTAACATGTGTCCCTGAGGGTGAACCGACTCAGTATGTTTGAATTTCTATTCCTATTCATCACTTTTCCTTTTAGCAGCCCACATGTTTGACCCTGGTAAAAGCTTAACCAGTTTTGACCAATACCTAATCTGTAACTTCAACATTGAAAAACTTCATTAAAAGCTTTAAAGCAACGGATACGAATGAATAAGGTATTTTATTATCAGTTCCTGTATCATGTTTTTTTTCTGTTTTGTGAGACAGAACAGAAGATGTTTATCAGAATTTTTCATGTCCAGAGGCTGCAAGCTACAAGAATGACAGAAATACGTCATCATGTAACTTGCTTGAGAACAATTTTCATAGCTGTCAGATCAGCACAGGGTTAAACCTACAACGTTATACTGTTAGCTTGTTGAAGAAATTTTAATATGTGTTTTTATCATTTGGTTCAGCTTAAGGAATAACTTAAGCATCTACTGTATGATGTATCCCAAAACACAAGCACAAACTGCCCTTGCTTTTTGTAGACGTCTGAAGGATCATGGAAAGTTAACCCTAACCCTACAAGCATCAACAGTGTGTTCACTTTTTAATGAAATGGAATCTGAGACGTACTGAAGATGTAAAACATGTCAAGAGAAAATATAATATTTCCCTTAGAAGGGTTTTGTATCTTGTTTTAAGGCGTTGTAAATGATCCACAAGCAGAGGGTTCAATGAGGGTGTTAGTAATACAGTATGTCACACTTTAAGATTACTTTGATACACGATCAGCCCCTTGAGAATCAGATCGCAGTCAAAGTCATGTGATGAATTTATCAAGAAGTCATGTATATGACGTGCCAGCCTGCCCATTTGCATCAGCCAGATGTTTGACCCTGTTAAAAGCTAAAATCGAATCTCTAACTTGAGGTCTTACAGTGCCATCTGATTCATAGCAGTGCCATGGCCATTGGCTTTTCTCTCTTATTTTTCTTTACACCTCTCAAACCTCCCGTTCTCTCCCCCAGTATGTTCTTGCTATCTCTTTTCCCTCTTCGTGTTTGTGGGTGTTTCTGGTCCATATGTGGTGTTTTGTAGCCAGCATATATTATTCTGCCATCTGGTTTGGAGTAGAAGCCTGTTAAAGCCCAATAAGCTAACAAGCCTTCACAATTATGTCATTAAAGTCACGTCATTAAAGAAGTTATGAACTCGGTGCAGTTGAACTTTTGTTCTCTGACAAACTGTCATTGTGGAGTGTTGCAGAATTGCATTTAGGAGTTTTTAATATTTAATGAATTTCAATGTTTTTGTGTTCTTGCCTTGAACAAAATTATTAAAAAATTTTTTTTTTATTATATAGGTTATTTAGGATATTAAGGAACCGTATGTTATGTTTTGTATTGTTTCATAACAATCATTGGGAGAATTTAGCACACTAGATTGTTATATAGCTTTATGTTTTGAGACATAAAGAGACCCACAAGTCTACAAGGCATATAAAACAGGCTTTTTTCCAGAATGAAATGACTGTGTGATGTAAGAACTACTGGTTGGCCATCAATGGTCACAATGTAAAGCAGCTCAAAGATAAACATATTTATTGACACGTTTGGTCTTTACACATGCTAGTTACAATGTAGTGCACAAATTTGTTGCCTCTTTTTTGTGGCGTCATAAAATGTTTTTACCACTCTCTGTTTTGTAGGTCTCAAACAATGACAACTGAATGTTTGACGGCATTAAAGAAAATGAAGTCACACGTTTTTTCCATCTTGAAGTAATTGCTGGATTTTGTGTGTGGTGGCCAGGTCATAAAGCTGCAATGCTTTTATCCTCTCTTTGGCAGCCGGAGAAAAACTGTGTGATGTTCTCAGTCTCTCTTTCCATTTATAAATCACTTCTTTTATTTTCATAATTAAGAAAAGGGCACGAGCTAATAGTATAAAGTAAACAGAAAGCGCTGTGCCACATTGCCTTTAGCGCAGCTTTCTTCTAATCCTCTCTGTAATTGAAATTCAGTTACAGAATGAGATCAAAACCTCCCTCCATTGAAAGCAGCCTTTTCTGCACTTTGTCTTACCGTTATTGCCCTTAACACTGTCAGATTGAAGCAGAGCCACAGGCCGGGTGTTAGCATCACTTCGATGTTAAAAATCTGTGCTGTCTGGTGTGGATAGAAATGTTTGGCACTAAACAGCTTTTCAGAGCAGTTACAGTTTTATGTGCTGCTGTGTTACAAAAAGGATCTGATGTCTAGACACATTAGGAAATACTGGTTGCTATGATTCAATACATGAAAAACCCTTATTAACATCTTTGTAATAGCACACAGAAGTGAAAGTCACAACATTTGTTCTGTTCTTCATAATTGTATTTTTTGCTCAACTGATGGTGAAGGAAAGACTGCATGCACTATGCAGATCTGACATTAGACAAGTACTAGTCTCACATAGACAGACTTCATTACTGAAGGTCTGGGATCTTTGGCCGCTTCCTTTGGTCAAGGTCCGCCCAAGAGGTCATATGACTGCATACTTCTAAGAATTTAGTGTTTAGTCGATCGTGATGAATTCTTATTGCAACCGATGTAAACACAACAGCTTCGATCAGACGGCTTCATTGTTTCAACACACACGTGTCACGGAAAACCTGTAAGATTCAACCAATCACATTACGACTTGGAACGTGCTGAAGTGTTTCCAGAAAAGTGTACCAAATGCATCAGATGTTCAGCCAACGGTTCGTGGTAGACAAGTATTATAGCAAGACACCAAGCATTTCAACAAATTGAAGAGTTTGATGCATTATGTTTTTAGTTGATTTGCTAGAGGACTGCCTCCTTACGGGCCTAATTAGACTACGCTGTGTATTGAAGCGTTTCAATTCAAGGCCGCTGATGAACTGGTGTTATTTTTCAGAGACGAGAATGCAGATCAGAGCGCCCTATGGCCACTCTCCTATACACGTTACATTTTTGTCCTTGAACGAAGCCACGCACATTCGCTGACACGGTTGTCTTGGAAACAAGATATTAAATTCTAGATGAGTAATAAAGCAGTTCCCCATTGCCGTGAACATGTGCCAGCACCCTCATGCTTGCTTGATGTAATAATATGACTTTGACTACCAACACATTTTTCAACGTGTTTATAGTGAAATTAATTCTCTGCCTGTTTGGAGAAAACAACCCAACATCAGGCAGCAACATGGATCCTTCATTATATACCATTGATGAGATAATCAGACACGCTTTGAACCATGGGGTTCACTCGTGTAATACAGTAGCTCTATCTGATATGCCCCACCCAGTCTCATGTCACTCCTGGTGACTCCAACACATACACACAGCCGAGCACACATCATTGGGTGACGATGTGTCCATGGAAACTGATGCTGTCAAATGTGTCCAGAGCGCAGCCGCAAGCGGAAAGGTGTCTTGATTGATGGTGTATTGTGCTATGAGATTCGAAATTTTGGAAACACTTAGCTGTGAATTGCAGTCCTATATGAGTTTTGTTTAATTCGTTTTAATATTCATGTTCTTTTGTCTAGAACGTGTTCGTGTTGAAATGTCTTGTACCCAAGGAGTCTTGTGACTGGTCACATAAAAGTTTCTTCTGGCATGTGATATAGTGATGCCATTCATGCATGTCACATATGTGCTGCTAGATCAGTAACTGATTAAATTTGCATTTATGATCTCCATATGGTATGCGTTTACTAGAGCCGCACACTTAATTGAATAAATATTCAGGTTTAGGAGTTTGGCTGCCACAATTAACTTTTCATTAAAAATGAAAGCATTTTATTGATTTTTACTCGTATTAAATCAATACTTTCTATTCATAATGTGATTCCCTTTATTATAGTGTAAATACCTTACTTGCTTGTACTATTAATTTTAAATATGATTATATGAAGATTTCATTTTCACAATGTATGCAAATGAACTTTCCATACATTGTAAATATTGTTGTACAATTAATTATTTCAGGATCACAGTTCTCTGGTGTTTTACATCTGTAGCCTACCTAAAGAAGAAATGAAGTGCCACTTCGCATTCTTAAACTTAAACTTCCATTTAAACAATTATGATATTAACAACATTAGACGTTTTAATTTTAGCACTGTGTGTATAATGGTGCCAGATCAAAAAAGAACTCAATATCTCTGTTTATTTGCTTTCTATAAGTTGGCAATCCAGTAAAGCTTGAAAGCAAAGTCAATAAAAGCAATTAGAAATGAAAACTCTTGCCATTCTACAATGATTTCTTAGTGGAAAAATGCTGATTTGTTGCATGTGGTTAATCTACTGATTGTCAGTGGAGTCAGTGGAAACTTGTGGGTTTGTTTATGTCCAAACCAGTGTTTCCCTTGTGTAACGTATTGCGTGGCGTAAAATATTGCTAATAGCAAATTGTTGGTACTGATGATTATTTGGACAGACTAACCGCATACGAGTTGTTTGCTGTACATTATTTATGTTGCCTCAATTTTTTTAGAGGTTAAAAAAAGCTTTTCAAAATAGATCATGTGCTTTGTGTGGGATGGATTCTGTAACCTGTAACCAGCCCTATGAAAAGCAGCTCTACTTGTTTAGCTGCTGTGGTGTATTGAAAATCTCTGAAGCACCGTAACACACTGCTTGTTGGTGTTTGTCAGTGATCACCTGCTTTTAGAGTATATGAAGATCAGGACAATATTTTCCTAAAATATTTGATATACTTGGTTGTTAAATTAGTATATAATTTTGCAAGCATAAATACTATTTTAGTTCCATATAAGCATTTCCTATTTTTACCTTTTGACATATTTATAAAAATGTGTTGACACTCATTGAAGCGATCTAGCCCATTTCTAATAGATCAGATAGTTTTAAGATAAGTCACCAAACTGATAATAATGATTTCCTTGAGGCAAATTTCTGCTTAATAATGATGATAACAGTATTATTAAATTGTTATACTTAATTACTGCAAAGCTTTTAAAGTGCTGACCTACAGGGATTGTGTATTCTCTCAACAGAGACCCCACAGCAGGAGTAGAGGATGAATTCATGATTAATAACCTCATAGCAGGCATGTATTCATTATTTTAGCAGCTTGTTGGCTGGTTAAAATTATATATAGATAAAATATTTCCTTAAATTCCTCTCTGCTGAGTCTTGTAAACAAAAAGCCCTGCTGGTATTATAATGAACCGTCACTATAATGGAGATATGTGTTACAGTCCTGTGATTTATACTGTAGCTTTTCAGACTTCTTACTTCTGGGTTTTGGGAGTTTAAAATTGGATGGCAGATCAGTTTGTGTCATCTGGGTATGTTTAACGTGAAAACCTATCCTGCAATAAACTCTAAAAATGGAAGTGCCACCATACTTTTTGCAATGGCTTTTTGAATGTGTTTAGCACTGTTTCAGACTATGTCTACGCTAGTGCGTTTTCATTTAAAAACAGAGTTTTCATTTTCAAAATGCTCTTCGTCCACACCAACGTTTTCAATCATTTTCCAAAAGCCGCCCATCCACACTGAAACGTCTGAAAATGCTTACATCCAGGTACTGCGCATGTGTAAATCGTAAGACACGTCAGACGGGGTCATTTTTGACGGCTGTTTGTTTAGTTTTTTCTGCATTAATATGTCGGCAATGTGGGGCAGAGATGTATGTAAACATATGTTTTCATTGACAAAAAAAAATCTCAGTGTGGTCTGCGTAGACAGGGCATCAGATCATGAAAAGCACCTACATTTTGATTCAGTTTGTTTACATTTTGAAGATTCGCAGACTGATGCACAATATATTATCGGCCATATCATATCGTATCGGCCTATAAATGGTCATTTTCAATGTTATCTGTATCAGCCCTATAATAAAATCAGCCAATAAATTATAAATCAGATCCTCTTGGTTGAATGATTTCTATCTTGAGAGACCTGTTTGACTTGTGGAAATTGAGAATACTTCTGGGTTGGAAGAACATCTACTGTATAAGTTGTTTAGTACATTATACCAGAAAAGTTTAAATGTTAAAGAATATTTAACTAGTGGAAAGTAGGCTTGGCACATGATTTTCTGGAAAAAAGAGAACTAAATGTTACCTTGTTTTCTGTAGTCAGTGTTTTAAAATAAAAGCAGTTGTCCACTTTTTGCCTTTTTGTTTCAGGCTCAAAAAATATATATATTAATATTGAGATACTGTTTAGCGGCCATTATAGCGGTTCCTTTCTTTCCTTAGTAAAGATGATCAGTTATTGTTTTTGGCCAAAATGTACATTTCAGTGCATCCCTAGTTTTTTCCACGTAAGAGCGATACTGATTTCATATTGAATATTTTGCAAATATTATCATACTTCTAGGTGCTGAACACATTGTCCATGTTTTAATCCTTTCTTCATATCTGTTATTATTGTTTCAAGGTCCATATAGCTCCACAAACCAGTCATATAAGTGGCTTTATGCATGTTCGCATCAGTCATGGAAATCCCAGCAGAATGTTTAACAGAACGTTTCTGCTTTCCCATTCACACTACTAATTGGGAAAAAGACTGTTTTACAGTAAGTAAACACCTTTACTTCTATTTCATAAGAACTAGTGCCAGGGAGGGGCTCCGAGCTAAAGCTGGCAACTTGTTGCATGACATGAGTGTGTGTTTTCAAAGAGACACTGATGGGATGGGCTGTGATATGAAATGCTTTTGACTCTGAAGGCCAGTGTATGTTGTGTTGTTAACCCCTCTATGCTACTCAGCGAATGAAATTAGGTTCCAGATGACTCCAGGAGTGTTGGACCAGTGGGCGTCCTTTAAAGGGGAACTCTGCCGAAAAATACAAATTCTGCCATTAATTACTCACCCTCAAGTAGTTAAACATCCACAGGTCCTCCGTTAGTGTATTTTAGAATGCTTTCTGACTCCTCCATAGATGGCAATGCAACTGAAACTTCAAAGCGCTGAAAGTGCATAAATACATTGTAAAATAGTCAACGCAACTCCGGTGGGTCAATATTATTTAACATAATGCCACGAGGATACTTTTTGTGCGCAAACAAACAAAAATACCGACTATGTTCAAACACGTCCTGATTTGACTGTTAGTTGCCATCTATAGCGATCTAAAATACAGTAACTTGCATTTTGGGGATAAACGGAGGACCTGTGGATGTTTAACTACTTGAGGGTGAGTAATTAATGGCAGAATTTTAATTTTTCGGCAGAGTTCCCTTTTAAAACTGGTTATTTTATTTCATGAACTTCATTGTTTTTACACAGCTGCTCATGTGTGATTTGCTCATTGAGTTCCTGCACCTAAAATACTTAACCTAAAATAGATTAGTATGCTTTGGTCCCAGTATGTGTGTGCCTGCGCAGTTTGTTATTGGCGTGAGTGTAAGTGTCTGACACGCTTTGTGTAAATGTCTGTGGTATTTGGAGTGTATTTGTCGGTGGCATGTTTTTCCAGTGTGTGTTGTTTTCAGCTTGTGTCTCGCCACTCAATTTGTTAAAGCGTTGAATTCAGCCTGCATAAAAAGTTTGCGGCACTTTCCAAGAGTACACTACACTTTTGCTGGTCCCAGTACTGTTGTATAAGGATATGTATTCCCATAGAGAGATGTATATCTGTGAGCCAAGGGTTTTATTAAATGCATGCATTCAAGTTTTAACATACAGGTGTATAAATGTTACATGTGATCCATATAGCCCTGCTTTTAGCGTGAAGATTAGGGACTGGTATTTTCTTATATTCTTTTTCACTCCTTGCCTCTCATCAAGTCTCTGTCTTTCACTTTTTTCTCTCATTCATTTATTTTCTTTTGATGATCACCTATAATGCTTGATAAAAGCAGAGAAGTAGTCCTAAAAGCTGACCCATCTGCTCACCACGCAATCTGACAAATGACTTCAGAAAAGAGTCTGGAGTTTTGACATTTACCGCTTTATGATAAATGGCTTTCATTTCTTGCTCATCTCTTGCAGGGATAAAGAATTGTTTGCAAGTTTATGTTCAGTATAAAGTAGGTTAGCAAGAAATGAGAGATTGCATGTGGCTAATAATGACTATAATGATTTGATTTTTAACTTACAGAGACTTTAGTGTAAACAATGCTGTACTTGTACCTGTGGTCTTGCACGTTTGGTTAGGAGGATTGCATTAATGTTTTTAAGCCTTATTTTTTCTTCTCCTCATTGCCAGCCCCATGGTTTTTACTTCATACAACAAGTCACACCACTTTGAGTGACCACCCGTGTAGTGAATCGGCACGTCCTTGAACTAATGGGAACACAGCTCGAGATAGTGGGAGTGAAGCTGTGGATAATATTTCTCGCTTCTACAGAATTTCCATCTCTAACTTTTAAAAATGTGGTTAACTGGGATTGCTTTTAGCTTTAGTGATTTAACAGGTTAGATAATGCTAAGGACCGTTCATCGAAATACCATGACAACCATGTGATGGAAAAAATGACTGAATTCAGGTTGTTTTGTCTTTGTCTTGGCAGACATGTTTAACCACTAGCTTGGACGGTTTTAAAACTAAATATAATTTGTGTTTCAACAAAAATGAAGAAATACTGATGAAGCTCTCATGAATCTTACTATCAGTCTTTACTTTACATTGAAACACAAGCTCCATTGCTTTGCCACTTCAGCTTCATGAAGAAATTTGTACATTTAAGTTAATCGGCCAACAGAATGTCAACCTCCTCATCTCCATCCTCCATCTCCTCAGTGACTTTCTCAGAGAGGGAACTGACCTTTAAAAGTGTGAGAGAAGATAAATCAGCCCGGTTAAGAGACTCCCTCTGAAGAGGCAATGCATTTGGAAAATGCTGTGTTATGCACTGAGGAGGGACCGCTCTGTTTGAAATATCTTTGAGATGTGTGAAGTCAAGGATGTGCGGCGTGTGCTAGTATTTGGGGACTGACTGTCCTGGTACAGGCTTCCTCAAGGCAGAGCCTCCCTAAATATTTGGCTGAATCTGGAGTTGTACGCCCACTTTCGCCCATCTGGTTAAAAACACCTGCTCTTGGATTAATGAACAGTTCTGTGACGAGGAGGCCTGAATAAAATGTGTTTAAGGGTATGAAAATGATTTAAACAACATTTTTTTAGCAAAATAAGTTTTTAATAATAGTTTTATAAGAATAAATATCAATAGTTATGTTTGTTTTCTCAGCTGATGACATTGCTCGGAGAACATGAGTCAGTAAATTCTATTGCACATAAACCTGCAGACGGTTTCTGTAACCAAAAGGCTTCCATTAATCTGTTGTGTAAATAGTTAAAGTGGAACACTTTAAAGCAAATATTCAGCGCAAACAGCCCATCATTAATTCCAACGTGTATAATTATCAGCATTTTTCCTGAGGCTCGAACATTGTGTTTACCCCTCTAAAATGAATGGTCAGCTCCGGGCCCTCTAATGCTGTGTTAAAATGAGGCTTGTTTGGCATTTGTTTGGCGATAAGCCTGGTAATAAATGTGTGTGTGTTTCTAAACAGTGTCTGTGGTGTTATACCTCGGTATTAACTGTGAAATAAATGTTTTGGTTATTTAACCCTTGCTATGTGATCATACAAAAGACGAGAGGCTGTGAGTGTTTAATACCTGTACTGTATAAGCAGTGTCACATAACTTATTTAGATGGATCGTGATGATATCACCATTCTGTTTTGTGAACACAAGAGCACAGCCGGCTAAATTCTTTCCTTGCGAGTTCCCAGCTGTGCTTGTGTCTATGCAAAGATCTCTTGGTATGCGTGTGTGAATGCATGCGGGTTGACCCACATTGGATGTCCTCAATTGGAAAAAAGTAATAAATAAAAGTTTTAATCTTCTGGGTTTTTAGAAGTCTCTGTATAGGTCATGTTAGAAACATGCCATGGAAGTTCTGCTTTTTAAAATGTCCCATAGCTTAATTGAGAGCATTGCATTAGCAGCGAGAAGGTCATGTGTTCGATCCCGAGGGAACACGCATACTGATTAAATGTATGCCTTGAATGCACCGTAAGTGACTTTGGATAAAAGCGTTTGCCAAATGCGTGAATGTAAATGTCAGCAGGTTCGAATGAGGAGTAGAGTAAATATCATTATGTTAGTATAAAAAAACATTGTCTCTATGAAAGGTCCTCACTAATATAGCTTCTATGTTCTATGTGTGATATTTAGTGTTATTATGTGTGTTCGTTAAAGCTGTTATTGATACATATTTTGTTGAAAGTATGAACGCAATGCTCTGATAAAAACTCATATACGCAGTCTCATATACATCTTATAGACGGTTTCATCAAATGCATGCGCCTGGTCCCAAGTTAACTTCCAGTTTGTGTTTGTTTATATTAATATTTTATTTTATGAAATAAACAATTTGTTGAATAGGTTGTCACATTTAACTTTAGCCAAGTATCGTTTTTTCTAATTGTAACACAAAATAATAGTGGCTAGACATACTTTTAACTTTCTAGCTAATGTCTAATGTATAGAAATAATCTGCAGGAACTATTCTTTGCGGATGTGTACCGGAAATTAAGATTGAGCCACAAAAGCACGCATGCGCTCTAACGTTTGTTTATATTGTTGTTTTGAATCCATCTAGATCTTCTCACATACAACAGCCATGCATTGTTTCGTCATTCCGGCTGAACAAAACATCTTACCACCAGAATATTGTTCATGCTAGCCCAGCCTTGAGTTGGTCTAGTGCTGGTGGATCAACAAATCCATGCTAAAAACCAAAATAAGGCTGGCTCTGTATGTCTTCAAAAATTCATATTGCTTTCTCACACTTTGTGACCTGCTCTCACTCTTTGTTTTCCCACCAGCCATTCCTACTCCAGCCCAGAAACTGTCATTGGTGGCGTTTGTCTGACAACTAATCAAAAATGCGGTTAAACAGTGGTTACACATCTTACTGCTAAGTAGGAAAACACACGCTTGACCTGGAGAACCCTGGGAGCTTTCCCTCCATTCCCACTTGGCTCGCGGGTGGTGTGCTCATTACAGAGAGAAAGGAAATGTGAAAGGACGCCAGAATGTATGAAAGATTAAGATTAGGTAATATTCTTTTCCCTGTGGAATTGTTCGACAGTAGTAAAGTGAACAGAAGATACTTTGGTGTTTTAGGTCGATTTATTTGTTCTGTAAATTGGGATGAGGAATTTCACTTGTTGGCCACACAAAACTCTTTCTCGTAAGGCCACTTTATGGTTCGCAAAAATGGTTTAAACAGCGTGACATGACCAGACGTGATAGGATTTACAACACTTATGCAACTCGATACTAGAAATGTGAAAAGCTGTTTCATACGTGGCATTCACGTAAGATGTTTGAAAACAGCTGAGCAGGCCATAAAAGAATGGAGCTGCATATAAACGTGTGTCTGCTTGTGTACAGCTTTAAACTGTTTGCTTGTCTGAATGTCTAGTTGACTAGTCAACCACTGTGATCCATCCCTACCTAAAATTATTCTTTATCCTTTATTTACCGTTTACATCTCACCGTTTCATGGACTGTTTACTCCGCTTCCAGAACTGAAGTGATGGAGCCCTTTTCGTCTCTAGATGATATGGCTTTCATTTTAAAACGCGTCCAGTCACAGAGCTGGAACACCTACCGAAATGAAACACTTACTCGTGCTGCCCACTCAGTAGGAAAAATCAATGATGTCAACTCCTTTTCCAGGAATAGTATTGTGGCGGCGGCTGAGACGGTGTCTGTTCCTTGTGAAGTCTCTGAACACTTTAAGAGTGCTGCTCCATTCTAATGTGGACGGACAGCGGGGCAGCCACACTCTTGGGACTGCCGAAACATCTGGAAATACTAAGACCCCAGCTGCGCTGCCTAGCTCAATAAAAGTCACTCTCATTTCTCACTTTCCCTCTTCTCAGTTTTATTTTTTCTGACCCTCTTTGTGGTGGATAGACGTGGTGATGACCCGGTGACGCTCAGTGACCTGGCTGCGCTCTGACAACAGAACATTGAGATGGATTAAGAGTAGAAGTGGGAAGCTGCAATGACAGATTGTCGATATTTGGGTTATAGTGTGATAATGTTATAGATTTTATACTAAGATGAAACCATATATTTAGTGTATAGTGCAGATTCTTTGGTGGATATGGGTCAATTATTTTGTAAAGTAAAAAATACCAATAATTTGAAATCAAAATGTTTTGTTTATTGATGCTACACTTAAAATATCGATACCTACTTCACTTTTCAGCACAGAAGTCTAAAAGACTTTATTGACTGTCATCATAAACTGTCATTAGACTATTGGTTCCCTGTTTTTCCCATTAATTATTTTTCTTTATCGTTTGAAAAAAAACTTGGTTGATGATTTTTTGATGTCTCAATTTTGATACAGGATGTGCAATTTTTAGAGAGTTCAGTCAAGTGTCTATTTATTTTGGTTGCTTCATTTTGGTTGGTATTTCAGCCTTAAAGTGATAGTTCACCCATCATTTATTCACTCTCTTGTCATTTCAAACCTGTATGACTTTTTCTTTTGCAGAACATAAAAGAAGATATTTTGAAGAACAACGGCGGTACCCTTTGCATGCATTGTTTTTTTGTGTCCATACAATAGAAGTAAATGAATAGCGTTATTCTTTATAATATCTTCTTTTGTGTTCTGCAGAAGAAAGAAAGTCATACATGTATAAAATGTTAAGAGGGCAAGTAAATATTTTTTGGGTGTACTTTCGGGAGAATCAATATTAGATTGTATTGTGATGAAATGTCCGATTTACAACCCTAACTTTTCCCCATCCATCTATGATGAGGACAGATGAAGAATGAGCAAATATTAAGAGATCATTCACAACTTTCCTCTCAAGCATTTTAGGCACAGGATGCGCTTGCTGTCACAGATCTGGAATACCAATTCACGGAGCAGATGAAATATAACAGATCTTCTCTCCTCTTCTGCTCCACTCTAATGGAATGGACAATTTTATGTAGGTCTGTTCTAATGAGTCTTTACATATTTCATATCGACTCCTTTCTCATCTCTCATGTGTTAATATTTTAGCATTGGATTGATTGATACGTGGGTCAAAAATAGAATCTAGGCTTCGGAGCTTGTAGAAATGTTGAGAGAGTGGAGAGAGTTTGTATCCATATTGATTGTCAGACAGGGTTCTGAAAATGTGCTAGGATAACCTGGCAGTGGTTTCACAGAGATTCTCTGCCAGCTCACATCAACATCTCAGACAACCTGATAACAGCAGACACTTTAAGCACAGTTACATACACAAGCTCCACCATATGTGCAGTGCAATTTACATATTTGGTTTCAACTTGCTTTTCAATATAAAATGATTAGGAGTCATACTTTTAAGTTATTTTAAAGATGTATATAAGATAATAAAATAACAAACCAAGTGACAAATACAAAAAATTGCAGGAAAAAGAAGGAACTCCGAGGAATACTTTTCTGCCTTTTGCAGCAGTACCTAAGATGTTTTGCTGTTTGTCTTTAACATAAATGGCGCTTAGTTTATTAGTTTCTTATGCAACGCAAAGAAATTCACACATTTTACAGTTTAGTTTGAGTGTCAATATACTTCATTACATACATTTCTGTTGCATATAATAGTCAATTTCACCATGCTACCTATTTGCGAAGATTCACAAATGGACAGTAAATGGGGTGAATTATTTATATGCCAAGACTTATGCATTTTTAAATACCACAGTGATTTTCACTGTGCCTGCAAGCTGAGTTGTTGTGCTATCTCGCAGTGTCTTTAGCAATGGCTATAGTCACTCAGTTGCTGTGCTGTTGCTATGGTGATGATGGATGTTCAGGTAGTGTCAGGATATGTTTGTGTAGCTGTGTATGATGTGATTCATCCAAGTAGGACACCAGCAGATCAACATTCCTAATAGATTATTATATGAAATATAATTTATTAAATATGAATGTCAGTTTATTAATAGAGCACCATGAAAACAACAGCATCTGACAAATGTGCTGCACAATGACTTTAGAAAGAAAAAAACATAAATAACAAAAATCACAATAACAAGTTATATAGTTCTTTAGTTATTTTTGGCTGTCAAGAAATGGCACTGAATGTGTCTCATTTGGTCTTTTGTCATACAAGAACAGAAGAGCGTCTTCCCCAAATTGTTTCCATAACTTGCTGTTAAAGAGAGAGTTCACCCGAAAAGAAGATATTTTGAAGAAAGTTCACCAATGCAGTAGCCAGTTACCTACATTCTTCAAAATATCTTCTTTTGTGTTCTGCAGAAGAAAGAAATAGGTTTGAAATAACAAGTAAATTTTTATTTTTATGTGAAATGTATCACTTTAAGATCATCATTGGAATTAAGAGGCCTATCCAAATATGTTAACAATATGAGGTTGTCCACATACTTTTGGCTATGAAGTATAGAAAACCAGGAGCACCTCCCTTTATTATTCTCAATGTCGAGCTACCTCGGTTTGCATTTGGTCACTGAATTCCAAAGGCTATAACCACTCACCAACTCTTGGTTTCACTTTCACAGCCCACTGGTCCGAATTCATTTTATTTGATTGTGGGATAGCAAACTGGTCCCTCTCCCCAGCCCAGAATACTCAGCACAGCCAGCCAAACACAGCATTAACATTCCTGCAGTTTGACAAGCACTAGATGCATTTGAGCATTACAATCACTGGAAAGGAAAAAAGATTATTATGTTTAGATGCAGGCAGTTTATGGTCAGTAAGAGAAATTATTTTAGTCGCTGCTATAAACATTCTTACAAAGGTGGAAGTGAGTCTTTAAATACAATAAAAAGGTGCCGCATTCATTTTCCAGACAGGGGCTTTTATACCTGTGTGCTGATTAGCAAAAAATCAGAGTATTATGTTTAAAAGAGCAGATTTCAAGCCTTGTCGCTCTTACAGAGCTATTTTTAGCTGCTTAATGGAGATATTAGCTGGTGGAATAGCTGCCTGCTCCATTCAACTTCTGTTATGACAGGTGAGTCCTATGCAATTATCCTAAACATGAGTTTGTTTTTATTTTTTTTGCAGTCAGTTTTTTTGAAAAACATAAAAATGAGTTTGTGCTAATCAGTTGCAACAAGCAAGTGGTTGTGAAACATTGGGGTTTTTCATCACTGAACTGTGTCTTACAATGTTCATATTATTGTTGGTTACAAAACCACAATAGAGTATTCCACAGTAATTGATGAGGTCAGTGGGGGGGGGTTTGGGGGGTTTGGGGGGTTTAGGGGGAGGTTAGAGGTTTTGAGTTGGTTATGATAACCTAGTGGTCATTTCCCACTCTTAGCCACAGTCAGTGGATTCCTCTCTGATGATCTCGCTTTGGCCCCAGTTGAGTAAACTGAACCTTTTACCCCTACCAAAAATGACACACCATGAGTGCTATGTGATATACAGTATATGTTGCACTCAATCCAATTTGATTCTAAAAATGTATTGATTTTATATACTTTTATAAGGATTACAGCACTGATAGCTCAACTGTGTGCAGGCTAAGGTCAAAGCTATTTCAGCAAGAGGAGTGTGTGCGTGTGTGTTTATGTCTGTGTGATGTATCTGACCTATTAGCAGTTCCATCAGAGGCAGCTGGCAGACTTTTCAACTTGTCTGGTTTTAGATCACTTTAGTTGATCTTTCTAGTTCATTCTAGGTCTATGCCTCTCCCTCTGTCCCCCTCTCTTTTTTCCGCTTGTGGAAAAAATCTCCTTCATTCTGTGTTTTGAAGTTTTTGTATGCTGTGCTCATACGTACGTAGTACTCGGAGGTAGTGCAAGTTCTACACAACCCCTCCAGGTTGACAGAGAACAGCCATTGTGTGTATGTATTAGGGCGCTTTGTTCCACAGAGGACAGAATGTGGTTTTGGAAAGGAGTTTTTTTTTACCTGAGTCACCCAAAAAAAGTCCATTAATGCTGATAGGCTTTGACTGACACGAGCGTAGATTCAAAACCTTAAAGCTGGGTCTTCAGACAAGTGCGCTGCGACGGAAATTCCTAGACTTCCTTCAATATGCTGTGCTCCCCATGCTGAACTGATTAGTCCAGCTCAATGGTCTAATCTCATTCAGACTCCTTCAAGCTCTTAGCTTTGAAAAATGGTAAAACCAGTTTCCTTTTGGGACCTGCAGCTGCTTTGAGCAATAGAGAAAATATTCAAATAGACAAAAATAGACAAATATTCACTGACATTTATCCAAAGCACCTAATAATTTAAGTATTTTTATTTTATTTATATTAATATTAATTTATATGAATAGTTTATTGTATAAAAATGTATTAAATTAACAATTTGTTCAATTGGTTGTGTAACGTTGTCAAATTTAAGTTTAGTCAAGGAACGGTTTTTAGATACTAGTAACCCAAAATAATACTGGCTAGATATACTTTTAACTTGCTAGCTAATGTCATTTCCTTGTTATTTCTTTTGCTTGTTATCAGAAATTATCTGCAGGGACTCGATTCTTTTGGGATGTGTACCAAAAGTTTGAGCCACATAAGTGTGCATGCACAGTAACGTTTATTTATATTTATAGACCAGTTTGCAAGTTCACTGGTCCAGAAGCACTTTCAATTTCAATGTTTAATTTTATTATAATTTTTTTAATCCTATATATAGTTACATATTTAAAAGTATTTGTTTATCATTTTTATTTGGTTATAAGTGTAAAAACTGAAACAGCGTTGGGCCAGCGTTGTTTACGTCAACCGAAGTGGTCTATACACAAACATACCCATAAAAGCCACATCTATTCATTTTCATATTATAACACACACAGGAGAATTTATGCAAGTCGTGTAGCAACAAAAAATTGGTTTGGTTATGGAGGATGCAGCAGGAAACATGCAATCTGGCATACTTAGACTGTACAGCATTGGTCCATCGCTGTGATCATCTGAATCGCCATTAAATGCTCATCTATAAAACTTGTCTGTATATGTTTTATTATAGCTTTTCCATCATTTGATAAATTATTCTGCCTTGACCAACAAAACAATTACACAGGCATTCAATTCTAAATAGGTTAAGCATACTTAAACGGATAGTTCACAAAAAATGAAACTTCTGTCATCATTTACTCACCATATTGTTAATTTAAAGCTGTATGAATATTTTGAAGAATGTTGGTAACAAAATAGAACATAGAATAGGGTTGTGCTTACACTAAAAAGATCAGCAGTGTTTTAATATACTGTAAACACTCAAATATGCATCACATTTTGCATCAGCCTAAAGTGTTTTGTTGGTGTAAATAAATAAAACAGTTTTGAAACTCTTTAAAAATGCAGAGGTCAGGCAACCTCCCATGAGAGTTTAAACCATGTTGACAGAATAGATTATGCTGGTCCTGAGGTGAGGTCCATTACAGGGCAGTAGTGATACAGCCTGTGAGAGAGCCTGGAGGTAAACCAATAGAAAGCAGTGTTTGGCTTAATGAGAATTTGTTTAATCAGGATTTAAGCCCACAATGCTTTACCTGGTCCACATACTGTTTGCCTTCTTGTTCGATAATCATCCGCAATGACGATAATCCTCTTTCAGTCACACTGCGCAACTGGTAAACACACAGACAAACGTGGATATGGAATATACACTTTTTTTGGCGCAAATACACACAAAAGGACGAAGATTTAAGCTCAAATTCTAATTGGATAAACACATGCTGTCACTGTACTATATAATATTTCTAATACAAAAATGTCACAATTTCAGTGACAGACATCTATTTTGTCTTTGCACACAACATGCATCAATAACAAAAGCACTTGTGGATGAGCGTTTTACACTCTCACAAACATGGCTTCACTCCACACACCCACTCAAATGAGAAAGCAAACAATGAATGGAGGTGGGAGACAGAAAGTGGTAGATAGCTGTACTCTCCTGCATATTAAAGAGAGCTAAAAAGTTTTGTTTAGGCAGAAGCTAAATTAGAAGTAAGAAAACAGTGAAGCATATGATATGAGAAGAAAGCAAGAAAAATTACAGGAGCAAGAAATCAGAGCCTAAAGTAATTGTAGACCAATACCATCATTGTGTGCAGTCAGATCAGCATTTAGAAATAAACCTGTCTGAACTCTGTCTGTGTAGTCCAGAGCTCTCGTCTGTTGACCTGTGCTTTGCTGGGGGGGGTTATGGGCTTGTTTAATAGAGTTGTATTTTAGGGGATTCTGTGAATTACGTGAACTGGAAAAGGGTGAATTAATAGATGTTGGCTTGTCTAAGTGCTGTAGCTCAAGTCTGTAGTCGTCTAATCCAGTTTAGTGCTGCTTTGCTACAACACAAAGCATGTCGCATACCGCCAGTGCAAATTAACTATGAGAAACGCAGACGGTTCGGAGCTCTCAAGCCTTTATTTGTGCACTTTAACCAGGAGATACGTAATAGCGTAAGCTAATTGTATTGTGTTATAGTGAGTAGTTTAGATAGCTCGTGTTTTTTCTAAATCTAGTGATTTGCCTACAAAGGAAACATGTTGAGGTACCATTGCCGGTTTCACAATGGTTAGGATGCTGTCTGTGAGGTTTTGGGCTGCAACTCTGTTTTACAAATAAATATTAAAGGGATCATTGACACACACAAAAATTCTGTCATTATTTACTCACCCTTTGGGTTGTGTAGGTCATTTAACATGACTTTTCATAATTTCTTGTATTTTTTGCGGTTCTCAATCATTAAGCTTAAGTAGGATGTCAGGGTGTACCGGATGATGTTTGCTTGCAGTGATTGAAGTCTTATTTGTACTATAATGTTGTGATATTGGAAGAGAAAAGGTTTAAGGGATTATTATGTGTGTGCATGTGTTTGTGTGTAGTTGGAGCTGTACTACACAGCACGACGCGAACACAAACCCTCCAATCCAATTAGACATTGTGGGTGTGCATGACCTGATATACTTGCGATGGGAAATTCCAGTTCACAGAGATGGGATCAGGGAGTACCTAGTGGAAAGGTCACTACAGCGGGTGATTAATTAGCCAATTAACACAATGATAAATGTGCATGAGCAAACCAAGCTATCAGCTGCACACCGAGCCCATTTTAAATATTATTTCCACATTTTAGCTCATCCGTCCTTTCTTGTTCCCCTTTATCATGAAGAGCTAGACTGTACATTACAGGGCTGTTTTCATTGTCATCTTCCTGATGGATTTAGTACCTGTGGGTTTGCCCTGAGCGCTGTGGGACCATTCCGTTTAAACAGAGGTAGGGATTCCTTAATGGGATGGCTGTTAAGGTAATGAATAGGGTTTCTAGACACAAAGCTCTGCTTAAGAGCACCTGTCAGGGATGATGGCTGGATGTATTGTTAGGCTTGAGTAAACAGCATCCCAGACTGACATCGCTGGAAGATGGTTGGGTGCACGTTGTTGCTGCTGTGTGTACACGCAGAATGCGTGTTTGTGTATCAGTGGCGTCCTGACCTACACAGAGCAACAACAAAAATTTAATATAAATTAATATTCCGCATCTTTGCCACATTATGTAAAGTGTGTGTAAATGCTGCTGCTGGGCCCAAAATACTTAGTATGAGTAACTACAGTGAGGTTCAAAAGTCTGAAACTACTATATTGTTTTTTATATATTTTTTCAATATTGTTTTTTAGTGTTATAACAAAAAACAAACAATATGACCCCCTCACAAAAAGACCAGATGAGATTATAAATAACATTAATGCCTAATTAAAGTACAAAATTAAAATAAATCATGTAAAGAGAAGGATAGAAATCAACACAAAAATTATAACAGATTTCTTACAATCTTTAAGTTCTGCTATCATGTAAATGTTGAAAGCAACAGCGGACCGTTTAAAAATTAAGAGACTTTGTTTCATTAAAACATATTTTATTCAAGGTTTAACCTAGAGACCATTTTCGAAAACATGGGGAAGCAGTGGCTTTCCAACCCCTTTTTATAATTGTTTTTTAAATGTTTTTATATGTATTTATGTTATTTTAGTTTAATGCTCCAAATCTTTAAAATGGTCTCTTTCCAAAGCTACAGAACATAAACTCGAAAAACACAGGACTTCACCTCTGATGTGTGTTAACACTTTCAGATGGATTTTACACTTTCCTCATCCATGTATTTCAGTTCTTGGAATATGCATCAAAAATACTGCTCATATTTTCTTCATTTATGTAGCCGGCCTTTAAAACATTTTCAAAATCTGTGATTAATTTTTAAGGGTGATTTATTTGTAAAGCATTGATCATACTTCCTTAAGTTGATCTTTGTCTTTGCTCTCACACTGAGGATTTTGTCATCATTTATATTTATCTTGTGTTTTTCCCTCATTAGCACACATCTCTCATTTTGAGAAGTGTGTGTGTGTGTATACTTGTGCACATGTTTGTGTGTGCATCTGTGTCCGCTGTGCTAATCAAATGCTGTGTGTGTGGGTATTGCTTGCATTGCTGAATGTTGCTTCCAGCGGCTGACTTGAGCTGGTTAGAGGCCAGCGAAGAGCTGAGGTCTCATAGCAGCTGTTGGGTTAGAGAACTCGTCATAATCAGAAAGTAGAAAGTTATGCATTGCTGGCCCTGAAACAAGCCAATGGTGAAGACGGGAGAAAATATAGAGCTATAAATTGTTACCCACCATTAACATTCCTGGTAGCTAATTATATTATTGTTGATTTTCAGCTTATTGAATATTGAATAATCTTCTGAAATGGTCCTGGGATTATATCCTGAAATATTTGATTTATTTGTTATTGTGTTTTTCATTGTGGGGCTGTCACAATTTCACAATTTTTATGTTTATGAATAATGCATAAGATACAGAACAGGTCATCAGGCACTGAAGTGCTCTTATGGGTTATATAATATTAAATGGTATGTATCCATATGGCTAAAATAAATCATAGTGTGTTATTACATGTCCCATTTGAAAGGGGCTTACCCCTATAGCCATCTCTACACCCACACATTTCTCTGTACTTATCTCTCAATCAATATGATGACTGAGCGAGGGGAAGAGCGGGGTGTGAAATCAAAGGATTAAATGTCCTGAACTGGATGTTTTGAGCGCTGGATGCATGGAAGGTTAATCAGGACACTAAGGTTTTAAACACTGTCAAAACTACATTGGAAAACAACATGCAAAACATCAAAACTGATCAAATCTAAAGTCTAAGAAGCGATATGATAATTTTGTCGCATCACACACATATTAATACATATACAATAAAACTGTCACTGTGACACCTGTAAGTCTTCCAGTGAGATGAGTTAGTACGGGCTTTAAATTAGAACGAGGAAGGGGTGAAAGCAGGACAGGTGGAAAGTGTGGAAGACAAAATGGAAAAGTAATATAATTGTGGACTGGGCTCCTTTTGACAGACTGTGCCATAATGGAGCAGATGTTTCGCTGATGCTGCATAGACACACAGTGTCACAAGGAATTCTTTAACCTTCACATCATTGTACTCTGGATTAGTTTAGGGAGGGAGGAAACTCTCTGTTTATCCTTTTTTCCACGAAGCACATCTTTTTGGTTTTTTGCGTGCCATCAGACTGTTTATCAGTAGTCTTTGAGTAACCACATCATACAGTGGATATATAAATGGTTTGGATATTACGATAAAAGAATTTGTATTGTGTTGCTGCATGTCAAATTACAATGGCTTTGAAATTTGTAATTTGTGCAAAAGACAGTACATTTGCATGTCAAGATATTTTACGATTTTATCTATATTGCAGTATAGCTAAGTAGTTAAATAAACAGATAATCCCATCTAACATTGTTATTAGGGTATTAAACCTACCAATAACTATTATAGCTGTGTCTGCGTATTAAGCTTGAATAGGAAAATGCATTTTAATGTAATAAAATTAACTTATAACTCATCATAAACTGAAATACCTCACATATTTCTTGTTTGTTAAATTAAAGGCATTTATGTGTTTACAACAGGTGAGTGGTAAGCTAGTGGTTTATATTACAGTACTTACTGCTGTGTGTGTGTGTGTGTGTGTGTGTGTGCGCGCGCGCGCGCGCGCGTGTGTGCGTGTGTGTGTGTGTGTGTGCAGTTGAATTTGTATAGATTTCATCACACATAACAGCAATAGAGAAGTTGTGAATAAATATAGCTTCTTCCATATGGTGATGTCTAAATCCAGCTGGGTATTTTTGTTATTTTCTCACAGAACCGAGATTGTATGTGTAGTTATGGTACGTCCCTACCCTTCCATGTGGCAGTCAGGCCTGGCTATAATTCCACCGTCCTGCTCTCTGCTTTTGTCCATGATCCGTGCTGATGTTTTTGGCCGAGAGTCATTGGTTTGGCTGGCTGTGATTTGCGGCCTCTCTCCCAGCAGGTCTCTGTCTGACAGCTGTTACTAACTCGCACTATGTCATGTCTGCGTGTCATACCCCAGCCAGCTGCTGCCATTCCAAACACCCGTCTCCTAATAAGTACCTCACCATAGCGACACCATCATGTCATACTAAACTTGACTTTTTTCTGCTGCAGAACACAGAAGAAGATATTTTGAAGGACGTTGGTAACAACATTGGAAGCCATTGACTTCCATTGTATCGACAATTTTATCGACAACATTGTATCGTGTTTTCTACACGTTTTCACAGAATGACAGAATTTTTATTTTTGTCTTAACTATCCCTTTAAGGTTAGAGATTTAAACAAACGCCTTTTCTTAAGTATGAGCTATAGTAACAGTTAATATATGTTTACTATGCATGCTGCTGTAAAGACATGAGTAATGTTTATTTCGGGTGTGATGATACACCTCGATTACAGAAATGTGTATCAGAACTCTTCATCTGAATCATTTATACACTATGGCTCCATAAACCAATACACGTTTCACCTCTCTTCCAGTCCACACAGCTGGATGAGAGGCTGGTTGACCCGCTCCTCACCCAAGCGGCCCTTTGAGCTCCACAGGCTCAGGTTTCTGATGGGCATTTTATCAGGCTCGGTAGCCTGGGTGCAATAGCACTCGCAGTAGACTTCTGCTGCTTAACAAGAGCTCGGTGTGTGAGCTCGATGCCTGTTAAAGCATGCGTGTGTCCAGGTGCTAGAGATGGCAGCGGGGCCATGTAATGGAATAGCGGCTTACTGGTGAAATGTTTTCCAGATGCAGCAGCTCTTGAAAGGCTCAGCCGTGCAGTGTGGGCCTAACAACAGGAGGTGGAAACTAAACCAGGGACAGAGGTCACATACTCACTGCCCATAACTCATAAAGCTGCTTGGCAGGAAAGGTCAATCTCAGGTAGCAGGAGGGAGGTAACTGGTTTGGGTCAGATGTTGGCATTTAAGATGAAAACGTCAAGATGGAGTTATTTTTTCAAAACATATTTGGAATTTTTATATGGACCCCCAAGAGAATGTGTACGTATTTATACGAATTAGCCACCTTGTGAAATAGTTAGAAATTCTTGTGAGGTTTTGTTGGCAGTGCAGTTTGAAATAAGCTAATAAGTAATTAGAGATTTGTGAAGACACTATTGCTCAAAGAAGCAAAAGCAGGGTGAAATGAGAGATGGATATATTCATTAGTTATGCAAGTTTTTAACTCCAGGCTTTAGGACATGACTGTGATCTTTATAAGCTGCAGACAAATAGCAGCACAGAGCAGTAAACTGCTGATAGATCAACTAGCAGAAGAAAACGATCAGGGAAAGACTGCTGGAGTAAAACTTGTTTAACATAATCAACTCATTAATGGTGATTCAGAGCTTCGGAATTAACACTATCCCAAGGTAAAGAATATGAAGAAAGTCTTTCCTGAGCCCTCATCTGAGCTAAGAGAGAGAGATTTCTGTGGGAAATGTGATGATAGTTTGCAACTGACAGGGTTATTTGTTTAGTGTAATGGTGATGCTTACACTGTGGTCCCCAAAGTCTCATGCTAGAAAGAAAATGCTCTCACTCCTCTAAATGTGAAACACTGTAAAGAGCCTGAAATAAAATAATATTATAGGCCTGACTTTGAGAGTAAATTCTCAATGAGAGGAAGGCCTGCTATACAACCAACACTGTCATATTTCTGTATGCTCAATGTGTACAGTATTTCTCTTTCAACCTTTAGAGGACACAGTTTAACATGTGTGGAAAAACCCACTGCAATGCATTTATATTCCTTACAGGAGAAAGTGACATCAGACTTAAATGCATTGCTTTTAAATACTGTTTTAAAAAATATTTTTTTCTTGTAAAACTATCTAAACCGTATTAAATACCAAGAAGATAAATGTACTTGAGAAGCAAAACGTTTTTAAGCATATAAAATCAACATTTGTTTTTTGGTTACATGAATAATGTGAAGTGTTTTCTGAAGGCAAGTCTTAACATGTTTAAATGAAGTTAATGGATTTTTACTAGAAAACCAGAGGAGAATAAAAAAGTTGCATTTATATGCAATTTCTGAAACTGCAGTTAAACAATTCACAATTTCTTAAAAACATAACATCAAATCCATAGAAGATCTTTCATGAACTTCTATTCAATCACTGTCGGACTGAAACCTCATGTGTCATCTTATATTATTTTTTTTACATAAATCATTATTGGTCACCCTTCATGTTTGTCTGTGGGTTTTGCAAATATTTAACAAATAAAAAGTATTGAAACGATCTTGTCAACTTTGACAGCACAGTGTTTATTTATTTAAAAATGGCATTTTTGGCAGTTTTGGAAATATACAGCAGCTTAGCTCTGCTTTAGTTCACTGCCTTATTTCTCCTCTTTACCAGTTTTTGCCTCAGTCCTTTTACTGCATCCTCTCTATCACTTTCTCATGTTCTAGTAAAGTGCCCGATCAACTTCTTTCATGCATTGTCTTGGGACCATCTCCCCGTACTGGGTCGGAGGAAATGAGAGAAGTTTTGCCCCCCTCGGTCACTCCACAAAGTTCCCATGAGACCTGAATCTGACAGTGATACATCAACATGCATGCATTCTTTTTGCTGAACTGCACATTTTGTCACTGCTTATGACCTTCTGCTCTAAACCCAGATGTCACACTCTTCCTCCATGTTCACACATCATCTGCTGGCACTGCTGTAACTTTCTGCTTCACTTCCTCTCTCTGTGGTGTATCATTTGTTGTTTGCTCATCAAATTTGTCTTTGATTGTTTGTGTTTTTCTTCTGACTTCCTCTTCTGGCTTGTTTTCTTTTTTCTCAGCAGCTTTTTATGCCACTTAGTTACTATAGTGAATACATCCTTGTGCAGAACAATTTTCTGAAAGCACATTGACTACATTGTGTTTCACTTTGAGTACTGTGTTTTTGTTCATTTGTTCTTGAATAGAAAAAAATAATTTACAAGAATCTTTGAAAAGCCTGCTTCTTGCCTGTGTCTTTTGCAAGCCAGTGTGCTTTGAAGACTATACATGCATAAGAAAGCAAATCTCTTTTGTGAATTGAATGTTCAAAATGAAGATCGACTTTTGTGTGTTGTTCATAGATGTGTGTCTGTGCATGCATTTGTGCTTCTGTATGTAAGTAGCGGGCTTTGTGTTCTCTCGACTCAGAGCTGAGTAGGAGCATGTGATCGTGTCCAGGCGTCCAGACGCTTGTATTAGGATGGATGGGACCGCTCTAAGGGAGCCAGACACGGGACTATAGAGATTCCATTACGTAGTGCATGTGTCTCTGAGCACAACAACACAAGACCTGCAGCCTCCAGACACTTAAACAAACCTGAGCCCCCTCACTCCAGTGTATATATACAACGAGAGATCAGACTTTGTCCCTGCCTGCACTATATCTCAAACTCTAGACCAAGGCCAAAGCACTAGGTCTACACCTGCACAGACTCTTACATTAGTAATAACAACTGAAGAATACGGCAAATTACACAATTTTCCAGATTACTACACTGTGTTTGTATTGTTTTATTTGCTTTGAATAATGATCAGAAATGTACGGTCTAATTATTGCCTGATATAGCCTATAATTTTAGATAACAATTTTTTTTTAAATAGTGTACACTCACATTGTTGCTGGAAATATAATTTTTTATTTCTGTTTGTCTGAATGACTGTGTAATATGGCTGCTCAATTATGGCAAAGATTATAATGACAATTATTTTGGAATATATTGAGATCACTGTTATTTAACATGATTACTCACTGACTTTAGAAACAACATAAAAAACTTGAATTCAGCAAAAAAGAATGTTAAAAGAAAGCTGCACCGCTATAGATCCCTGCAAAATGGAATGGACGAAATGGACGATTACAATTAATTTTACAGGCAGCAGTTATCAATTTAATTCAGTTTTATTTATATAGTGCTTTTTACAATTTCATAGTTGCAAAGCAGCTTTACATGCATCATAGTTAAGAATTAAAATAATAATAGTTATAGATGAAAAAAAGAAAGAAAGTATTTCTCTGTGATTGTCAGAAACTGTCATTTATTCATTTGAAGTATAATATTTAATTTGGGTATGTTATTGTAATATCATTGTCAGTACCGGTTTATTCAATTACAATTAACCCAAAAAGTTGCAATAAAAACAAAGATGTTCCGATAGAGAATGCATGTTAAAGTATGTTAACCGAGTTAGCCGTGTTTCTGTTGTGTGTCTTTTGTGAAAGGATTCCACTTTCGTGGTTGATAAGATGAAGACAATGACATTGATCTCGATGTGAAGTGATTATTTTGGTGTAAATATAGACAGTGAATTATATGTTTGGTGGTGTGTCTGCGTGAGTGTGCGCATGTGTCTGTGTGTGTATTTCATGGGCCAACACTCAACTAATGGATGGAAAATTACTCGGCACACTTTAAAGCTGCTCAGTAGTTCCAGAGATGGTCTCTTTTTCCACTTGCTTTCTTTGGCTTCTATCACTGCTCAAAGACAGTTATGCCTTAAATCTACTATAGCCGTAAGTTAAAGTTGCTTTAACTAAAGTTATATAAAATTGCAAATTTCTATTTTGTCAGAGACCAGCATATGAACAGTGTAATGTCCTGTATGTATATCAACTCTCTTACAACAACTCGTCCAAGTATGTTTACATTTACATTTATGCATTTGGCAGATGCTTTTATCCAAAGCGACTTACAATGCATTATACATTTTGTTTCTGAGTTTGTGCAATCCCTGGAATCGAACCCATAACCTTGGCGTTGCTAGCGCCATGCTCTAACCACTGAGCTACAAGTAAGATTTTGTTACTAACTTTTGTTACTAATGTTACTAACTTTTTACAGTATGTGCAGTAAATTAAATAGGAAAAACGCAAACAGAGTGAGAAGGTGAGATAGATGCAAAAAAAAGAGAGTGTGAGTAAAAAAACACAAAAAAAGAGAGATAAGGTGGGCTTGCAAAGATATGCTCTCAGCAGTTTGATTCGTGGCTCTCAGGTGAATGCCTCTGCCTCACCAGCATGTTATTTATAGACCTGTACATGAATTAAAAATCACAAACGCAGAGGTGCTTTTAAGCTTGTATCTGTGGAGACCTGATATTTCAACTAATGATGCCCTAGTGTAGTTAATGACAAGCCTCTATGAAGTCTTTAGACTGCAGCATACAGTTCAGCAAGGCTGCCACTACTATTACAGCAGATAGTAAAACACCTGAATCAGGGAAAGTGTAGAGTTCACGGTGTCTGTGTGCTTTTTTTTGGTCAAGACAGTGCTGGAAAAGCAAGTCCAGTGCTCCAGAGGCTTAGTTGCTGGGTACAGAAGCCACCTCCTGCAACATTTGTGTTCAGTCATGTAAATGTGGAGTCCTGCACAGGTTTGAAGATTCAGTGTGCACAGCAAATGTGTGTTTGTTCCCTTTGTGCGGCTGCTCTACACACAGTTGAATCCTAATGAAATCCAGCCATTAGACTGGCAGTCTGCTTTTAGCCGGGTGTAAACACACCCTATAGCCTGTTGCTTAAACACCTGTCGCTGTTAGATTAGGGTTCAAGGTAATGGGTGTGGCTGTGTTTATTTCAGTGTCTAAAAACTGCTGATTAAAACTCATTTGTTTTGCTTTCTATAAGTACCCTAGCTTTTATCATCACATGCTTTGAAATGCTCTCCTCTGCACTCCTATTAAATTGTGTTATGTTGTTTTTATTGCTTAGATATGCCTGCATGAATATCTCAAAATTGTTTGTTTTCCTGATCATGAGAAATTGTTCAAGATTAAATCACACCAAAAATGTCAAACTTTTATATTAATTGTAATTGTACTTTCTCTATGGCATTTTTATATGATATGTATGAAAGCTGATCTTTGTGTCATTGTTGACATTCTTAGGTGTTTTGTTAATCGAAAAGTTTTTTATTTTAATTGAATTTATTCCCTTTTAATGTGCGATCCCTTTAAACATGATTTAAAACTCATTTGGATAACAGGATGTCATGCGTTTTAAAAGCCAATAATAAATCCAAATGTTCAAATCTAGTCCACTTTTCAGCAACACTGCAAGCGATGCAATATGTGACTATTTATTCTTGATTTTTTTATTGGTAAATT
The DNA here is from genome assembly GCA_026939265.1 of Oreonectes daqikongensis. NCBI lineage: Eukaryota > Metazoa > Chordata > Actinopteri > Cypriniformes > Nemacheilidae > Oreonectes > Oreonectes daqikongensis. Next base: position 5,560,902 of record JAOTQM010000348.1, read on the forward strand.
GGAGCTTTTTGTTATGCACAGGTCCAACTTTCATAGCAAAAAACTGCTATACATTTGCCTGTTTTCACTTTTTTCACTCAGTGTCCATAGAAGTGATTGGAACACATAATCTCATGTGACCGCACCATTTCTTCTGTGGCGTCTGCTTCATTTTTAAACCTCATATGAAACTGCTTATTTAATTAGACGTTCCGGACATTCGTAAAATGTACAAAATTTGTGTAACACTCACAGTTCTCATAGATCAGAAATGTATGAGTTTCAGTTTCTATTTAAGGTTCTAAGACCGAATTTAATTAGCAGATTTATTCGATAAAATATGCCACAACATAGTAGTTCTGCCTCTATTGAAAGATTAGTTGCCATGGTGCACAGCTCCCCCAGTAGGTGCTCCCATTACCATAACTGGAGCCAAGCAAAGAATTCTGCCTCTGTCTGCAGTCACACTGCCAATTTTATTGAATCGATGTATAGTATCCTACACTGGTAAATGTATCTTTTTTATTATTAGGCACTGTTACCTTATTTGCGTGTGAGGACAAGAACTGTCCTTGAGATACATTATTACTACAAATCCATTTTGTGCTTTTTACGCTAAACTCATCCTGAACATCTTCCCAGACAGTATTGTGTCACTTGCGTAGGTGTCCTGTTACAGTATGTCCCTCCATAAGAAAGATTACTCAGCAGCTACGGACTATATTTTTGTTTTTCTCTTGTAATAATAAAAAAGAGGTCTCTTTTGGCCAATGCCTCTTTTCGTATATCAGGACATGGTTAGGGCTGTGGAATTGTGTGGCAGTACCTTGTGTTTCTGTTCTAGTTTTTACTGGATATTAATGTAAACATTATAGCAATTTGCATTGTGCTGACCTCAATTACTGGTAATCGCCAAAACATGAGTAATGTAAATCTAAACCAAGGTTTAATCAGCTAGAATAATATTTTTCCTTTGATAAGACTGCAAGTCTTTAAAGCAGTGTTGGGCTTCAAAAGCCACTCGCTCGAGTGAAAAATGTGTTTGATCAGGGCCATGTGATCTCTCCTCCCCTTTACCCAGACATCCAATGACCCACAGACTTTCTCAAAGATAGTCGCATCCACCTTGCTCTACTTTCTTTAGAGTCGTGTGCATGGCCACATTAAAATATCTTCCTCAGCATCACTAACACTGCACACCCCCTATCAGATGGCCGTGTTCACTTTGGGGAACGTTCTTATCTAGCTGAAATGGAATGGCTGGAAAAGTGAGAGAGGATTTATTTCCCCCGGCAACTTGAATTTGATTTGCTTTTAACTGCCGTGAGTGGTTGTCGTATCTTTTTTCTCTCCATTCTCTGATCTTTCTTATTGAGGGCCTCTGATCGCTAGATTCTTTACATTTTACTGTTGCCGCCTGACCAGATGCTAGATTTGGGGTGTGAGATGTGTGGCTATGTTGGCAGTTGCTGCAGATGACAGATGGAGCATCATTCAGAACTGAATCACATTCCATCAGTTACATCAAATCCTGGAATTTAAGCAATACAATTTCAATGAATAGAAACAAAAAATAAATGCCAAAAATCACAAGTAGTTAACCGTTTAACATGCAATGCATACTGTACAACAATAGTCTAATAAATGCAAAATAAGACATTGTGGTGTTATCTCAAGGCAGGTACCATCAATAACTACTGTACTTTTGTAGAATCTGTGCTTTCCTAAAAGTATTTTTCAACTCTGTATCCTATTTCTGTCACTTGCAATACCTAATAGAGTACACTGAGTTTAGCAGAAATACGCTTGGCCTCATTTCATTGGCTTAACAGAGCAGAGCATCTCTCAGAACAGGATCTTGGTTGAAGCAGTAGGAAAGCATTTGTGGTGTATTTTTTAACTTCGTCTTTATTTTTAAAATGCTTGAAAGCAGCTCTGGATATTGTTTGTCTGTGTTTTTGTCTGGTGGCTTTAGAGCCAATAACTCTCCTTCATTCATCTTGCAGTCCATCACAGTTTCTTCCTCTCTCTGTCAGAGACTCAAGTATCATCTCCCCTATGGAAAATGAAAGCGCCACTCTCCTCACACACACATCTCACTCCTGGAAAGAAAGAAACACTATATAGTCTTCTGTAAGACAGGAACGGCCCACATTTCCAGTTTCAGCTGTGGAGTCAGAGGGCTATTCTGCATGAACCTTTGAATTTGAATGCGTTGGCTCTGGAGACACTTACAGAATAGACACCCACCGACCAACACTTGCCCACGCGTATACGGCTCCCACACACACGCATATAGACCTTTCTAAACTGTATGCTTGGCTTTAATGAAACATGCTTTTAATCTGCAGATTGAGCAATGGCTTAGTTTAGTTGCATGTTTGCATTATTATATTATATTATATTATATTATATTATATTATATTATATTATATTATATTATATTATATTATATTATATCATTATATGCATTACTTCCCTGTTTGCCAACCATCAACATGTCTGGCCAAAGAAGCATGAACACTGATCCACAACAAGACACCATGTTCGAGCATCCATTCAATTTCCACTGCGTTGTTAAGCTTGTTCTGTTCTCCTCTTCGAGTCTGTGCAGGATAAAGATAGAGTTTCCTCTTCTCTGGGTGATGGATGGCCCTGCTGCTATTTTAGGGGCTGATGGGGGTTTGCCTGTGTAGAGATCAGCATATAAAAGATCTAGTCCGCAAACTCGGCACTGATCTGACAATGCTTTACTGTTCTGGCAATGAAAAGGCAAGAAATATGAAGGGATGTTACCTTTAAGCCACGCATTGTGAACAGACATGTTATATAGTATCTTCCTCCTCCATCCACCTTTTTCTGAAATGACTTGAGTCAGCACTGCTGTTTCTTACTGTCTGCTAATTGCATTATCTTGCGTTTAGGGATATTGCTACTAACACAGGCCCTGTTATAAATATGTTCCACTTAATTATTTCAGTGCTTCTGAATGAACGTCGAGTTCATTGTGTTTTGCAGGAGGTGCAGATGTTAGTGAGAAACTCGGCAAGATGGAAGGAGCCATAGTCAGACTAATTACTAAACCCAGAGGACTGTGCCACTGTTATTACTTGTAATTTCAGATCAGCCCACACACCGTTTTGCTTTTTACGTAAGGAAAGCTGGAAGTGCTGTGCTATTGTATTGTAATCTACTAAGGAAAATCTGACTGTAAAGAATATTATGTGGAAAAAGACATGGGTGCACATTTGCTTTACTTTTTTATTGTGTTTAAATGATAGTCATTTTGAAGCCATGTGCTTCATTTTTTTCTGTAAAAAATTCAAAGAATTGCTATGCAGCTCTTTTACTGCAAATGATCCTACAATTTAGGTGTGTCACAAAATATTTTCAATAACCGTGATATTAAAAACAAGGATATTGATGTTATGTTAAAACTGCACATCTGATTCATTCATAAAAATACAATAAAATAAGCAAAACTAAATTTAAAATGAATTAGATTCATAGCATTGTTTATAATAAAAACATTTCACAAGATATTGCAATAATATTGTTATCGTGAATTCTCTTGGTCACGATAAATAAAAACTATTTGCAAATCTGATACAAAAATGTACGATTATTAGAAAAAATACTGAAGCCACTTGCCTAAACCTAGTGTCACTGGCAAGAAAGCAAATTGTACTAAGACATACAAATAAAATGAGCCATTCAGTAAAATACGAACGAACTCCTGTGATATTGTGTTGCACAACCCTATTACATTCTATTGAAATATTGTTGGCTGTTTCATGATTTTTATTTTGCAGAGACTACTACACGGTCTGGTACTCAGGTGCAAATGCACGGCCTCTGTGAAGGTCTCATAGCTTCCTTTGGGGCACTGAAGTCCCAGACAGTGGACGGTCTGGTTTCAGAGAGATAGACCCCTATTAATCCTGCAGCAATAGAGCTGAGGTATAGTAATATAAATCTATAGAGAGAGAGAGAGAGAGAGAAAACGAGAAACAGAGAAAAGAAAAATAGGAAGCCACTTCATCTCCCTCTTTACTTCCATGCCTAGCAGGCAGATTATGCCATACTTCAGTGAACTACCCATTTAGGTGGGGATGTCTCATTTCCCCTTCCTCTTCCTCTCTTCCATTGTCTTCGCTCTGCTTCCTAACCCTTTGAGGCTTGTGTTATTCCATTTACAGCACCTGTAAAGCACACGTCATTCACCAAATCTCGTTTCTGAACATTGTTTTTCTCATCACTCTTCGAGAAAGCATTTGGTCTAATCTCATATTTCTATACAATTTTGTTTTTGGCTGCCTGGGGGCATCGTTCCTCGTCTGGTCTCCTCCGTAAACAAACATTGCATTACATTATCCATTATCTCACACAGTCCACAAAGCAAGACTAGCGTGTTGCATAACCGGTTTCTTATTCAGTTTAGTGTGTGCTGTTTGTGCTGGTACCTCAAATGATCAAAACAGCTGCATTAAACCCATCTGCTTAACTTTTCTTGCATCTCTTTTAATTTTATTTTTAGATCAGTTTGATTGTTTTGAGGTTGATGTTTAATTACTTAAGACAAATGCATTTTCTAATATTTGCATACATGATAAACTTTAAACTAAACTATAACTAAAATTAGAAGGGAATAAGACAATATAAAGTTATGAAGTCATGCGGCTAGCATAGTTTAGTTTAATAGAGCTTATTGAGAGACGTTTTATTGTTGATTTGGCTAATTTCAGCACAGTTATAAACTCTAAAACCTTAAAGCAGTCTTTTACTTACAAAAATATTTTTCATTAACAATATAAATTTCCATGCGGCAAAAAATTAAAAACCTATTTTGAGTGTTGTTTGGTGGTGTTATGCTTTAGCAGGTAAAAACAACACTTTACAAATGGGGTAATACAAATTGATATAACTCAGTACATTGCATATACTGTATCTGATAACAGGTGTTATCTTTTTATTCTCAAGTACATGCATTGTCTTTGTGTGTTTTTCATGTAATAGTTTTTTGCTAGACAGTACAGTCTTAAGAGACAGGAAATAATGGGAGGAGAGAGGGTTACAGGAGCTAGGAAAGGACCACGAGCCCGGATTTGAACTTGGGTCACCCGTACCCCTTTTCGCACAGTCCACTGAACCACTGGTGCTGACATATTTGTGTGTTGTATTAAATTTAACATAACGTTTTTGTATTAAAAATCAACTATTAAGATGTTTAGAATTTAAAGCAGAGTGTAATTTTTTTTTTTTAATATAACCTCTAAAGGAAGCATCTTTGTGGGAAGCTGAATCACCAAGTCATTAGTCCTTGGGTTAGAAAACAGATTTTTTAAAGTTGTGAACTTGTTACTGTAGCTGTGATACTCTGACATCAGGTAAATCCAGAGAACCTTCAGTGCAGACTATTGAGAGAGACAGGGCTGTAGGTGTGCTGGTTCCAGTATTGATCAGTGCGTGTCTGGTGGGCAGGGTAAATGGCTGTGATAGATGGCTGTATTTAAGAGGTGTGCTGTTCCCCGTGGCTCATGTCTGGGTGAGTCTCCACACAGTCCTTACTTGCTAATGAAAGCAGATGCTACGGTGAACAGGTCAGTGCTGAATCAATGGCTCTCTCACTCAGAAAATGACACACATCAATCTATGTCACAGCTACCAATGGATATCTCTGCCCAGGAGAGGCAGGTGGAGAGAGTGTGGTTTAAAATTAAATAGTTTGTTTTTTGTTGTCTTCCAAAATGTCTCTCAGAAGTCTTTTAGAGATGCTAAAGATCACTTAAAATCAGTTTCTGTCAGAGACACAACCGTAAGAATGTACATTATCTGCATGTGGATTTTTTAGTGCGCTTTGAATTTTCCAAAGGTTTAACCCTGCATTGTTTTAACTGATGTTAGGAACAGAGAGTTTAAATGGATCGTAGAAGGGTAAGATGTTAAGTAAGAGTTAGATCATTTGTTGGTCTTGTATTTGGGATAAAACCATGATAAATTTTTGCATGTGTAGACACATGTTCTACAAGCATGACTTCATTAAACAACATGAACTGAGTGCACTGCAAAGCTGAGCGAAGGGTAGTAAGACTTTATGAACAATAACCTTTACAAAAGAGAGAGAGTGAGGGAGAGAGAGCGCATGTAAGAGCGAGCTGGCTACTGTATCCTTACATGGACAATGTCAGTACAAGCTTGACAGATCTGGCCCATCTGCTTTTTCTCAGAATATCATTAATGCCATAAAAAGCCTGAGGTATAAGGAAAGATGTAAGCGTTTGTATAGACGTGCCTAGAACTGAATGTGTGTGTGTGTTCCATCGCTTTGCTACCGAGTGGAAACTCTTTCATGTGTTGATAAGGCTGGAAAAACCTCATCAAATGGTTTAGCTTTAGACAATTCGGTCATAATCGTCTTATTAGTTGTGTTAAAATATTTTTTGCTGTTAGGCAATTTGCTTTTCATGTGCTTGTGTAATGCTTGAGGTTCCTCCAGCGATGAAAAGCCACCTCTGATGCGGCGGGTTTACTGCAGCAACCGGGGTTAAAATTAACCCCAAGTCTACAGTAGTGTCGGCACGCTGCTTGTAAACAGTGCAATTAAAACAAGCTGAGGAAAAACACTTTGGTGGGTTCTGCAGTGACCCCATGTGTATTGCAACAGCAATAAAGATGCATTTTGAAATACACAGAAAGCGAGACATGAGACTAATTTAGTATTGAAGACGTTATACATAGACTGTTAAGACTTAGTGAGTCCAATTGGATGCAAGTACTGTACCTGTCCAAGTATTTTCTGATTGTTTGTGTGTGTGTGTGTGTGTGTGTGTGTGTGTGTGTGCTCGGATAGTGTGTGTTTGGAGGAAGACCGTTAAATAGAGTGAAACATTTTCTCCATTTTCCTCCACTTGACTGTGTTATCCATACAATACCTACATCAGAACTGTAAAATGTATAGTGGTTTTCACTTTAGGAGATGGAAGAACATTCATGTCAGCTCTCGCCATGATTTTATATTTGAAGGATTTGCAGAAGTGCCTGAGTAATTCTAACGCCAGATAGACCATCACAAGCATGATGAAATCCTAAGAGCAGTTCTCAGAGCTAAATTATTTTACTTTTGTGCATTTTCTCTTCAGATGGTTTCATTCTAAAGGGTTTTCAACCCAAAGCTAGGATTCCTGACTGTACAGTATGATTCTTCTTATAAAAATCTTTAGTTTACACCTCATTCAGAGAGATTTATTTTTATTCCTGTGCCCTTAATAACATAAGCATTCATACACAGCACTTGTGCCTGTTTATCAAAACAAAAATGCTTGTTTATCAAAACAAACATGCTTGTTTATCGAAACATTAAGTGCCTGTTTATCAAAACGAAAATGCCTGTTTATCAAAACGAAAATGCCTGTTTATCAAAACGAAAATGTCTGTTTATCAAAACAAAAATGCCTGTTTATCACAACCAAAATGCCTGTTTATTGAAACAAAAGTGCCTGTTTATTGAAACGAAAATGCTTGTTTATCAAAACCAAAATGCCTGTTTATTGAAACAAAAGTGCCTGTTTATTGAAACGAAAATGCTTGTTTATCAAAACCAAAATGCCTGTTTATTGAAATAAAAGTGCCTGTTTATAGAAAAAACATGTTTATCAAAACAAACATGTTTATCAAATAGAATAAATACCCCTTTATCAAATGTCTTAAAATGTACATCTTTTATAAAGCAGCATAAAATAATAGTTAACAACAATTGGTACAATTGTACTATTGCTTAATTTTATCACAGAGAGAAACAGAGTGTAAGAAAAAAACTCTTTCATTCATAGGTCTTTCATTAAAATACAACTGCTTATTGCTTAATTTAACCAATAAAATCTCTTTTTCTCAGCCTCACTTCCCCTCTTTTAAAGATGGTTAAAGTTCCTCCTGGGTTACAGCTTGTGTATCTTTGTAATTTAGCTGTGCCAGCCAGTGGAAGCCAGTCAATGCTTTACAGCCAGCCGTGACAGAGTCTTTCCTGTATTTGTGCGAGTGTGAAGTGTGATATTCATGTTTGAGTGGGTTTGTGCGTATGCGTTTAATGGAACTAGAGGAGCGCAGTCCCGCCAGCTGCAGCGAGTGGGGGTTTAATGGTGCAGTTGTAAAAGCAGAGAACTTTTTGGGGTGAATGAGTTCAAAGTGTTTGTACATGGAGATTTCCATCTGTCTGAGGTCTTGTGGAGAAAGAGAAAATTAAAGACAAATTTCTCTTAGCAGCTTCAAACATTTTTTTTCCATATCTTTGCTAAATGATTTTTGTATTTAGACTTTGGGAACATGATTTCTTTAAACATTAAAACAGATGTTTCAATAGCTTCTTGAATTTGAAACAGTATCAGAGCTGCTATGTTGGATTTTTTCTGTGAATCATTTCAAACTGTTCCTTCTTAAGAGGATGTCATGCAAGGCTGTCCTTTCTCTTTTTTTCTTTCTCCTTTTGTCTGTTTCCACAGCACAGTAGCAGCCAAACAGTTATCTGTTCATGGTTCATTGTTGTAGAAAAGGTCATGTGTAAAAATTATTAGAAACATCAGATTTTTTCATCATGGTTTAAAATAGTATTTGGACACTTACGCCACAATTGAAAATATGTGAATGTCATTAAAATAAATGCCACATGCATTTCATAATTTATTCCAAAGTAAGAGAAGTCCAATTTTAAGCAAAACATTCAACAACAAATGTTCAAAGACCCACTGAAGTGCCTTGAAATCTGCAGCTTTGTTTGATGCATTGGCATAATTTCCTTTTAAACAGGAAATTAGGGCGGCACATATTGAGTAGCTCCTGACCTTTTTGAAACAGTGTAGCAGGGGCGGATGCTACATTCTCTAGATTCTGGAGAGCTTTTGATTAGTCCGAAAATTTTAATGAGAAGCTGAAGTGCAGAATGATGTCATAAAAACCGTCAATCTATTTTGGTGGAGTAGAGAGATATATTTTCTAAATGTTAAAGTTTAAATCACACTCTATAGATATCCTTAAGGCTAACATTCATACTAGAAGTAATAAAAAAAATATTTCAAGGGGACTTTAAGGTTGGTTTGAAATGGTAAAAGAATTTGGAAAAAAATTTAAATTAAATTATTTATAATGATCAATACAGTTAATACAATTATATTTTTGATAATGAATATAAAAAGTAATGACCATGATTAATGTGATAAGCAAGACCAGTGTTCACACTGATAAAACATCCACTAATATTCAGTTAAAAATGACATTACGGTCAGCCGGTGTCCCAGAAAAGTGAAGTTAGTTCTGAAAAAAGTCGTAGCATCATTTGTATGTAAGTACACCTCACTTTTTTCTTATCTAACTCAACATTATTAATTTAGACATTTGTAACTTAACTGTCCAAACATTTTAAGAGACACTGTCCATGCTCTGTCCATCTTTACCCCCCTTGTGACAAACCAACATTTGGTTAGCACCTAGATCAGTGAAAAGAGAAAACAAGACGAAATGAGACACGAGAGGGTTATTAATGCAGTGAAGAAGAGGCCGTGTGGTGCTTGATGAGAACCTGCTGCCGTTTCCCTGTATGCCAAGAGCGTTTATGAACTCTGTCAGCTGCTAGAGCTCACCAGCTTTCCCAGGTCTGGTTCCTGTTAGTACAGGATTTGTGCTCATCACATGGAAAAGAGCTTGAGCTGATTCCTCCCACTCTTCCTAATGGTACCCAAAAGGGAAAGAAAAAGATGGAGGGAGGGAGGGAGGGAGAAAAAGAGGGTGAGCGAAATGTCTCCTGGCCCACACCTTCAAAGCCAAGCTGTGCTGCATCATGGAAATTTGGCCCTGTTCTGCAGCCATGTGGGTGATGTTGACTACACATAAGAATCATTACAGCACTAACTCTACTTTGTGTACTCTTCCATTTCAACATGCTCTCTAAGAAACAATAAATGATAGAGTGGCGTGACTACAAATAATCTGAGTGTCTTGTTTATTATTTTTAAAAGTCTCGTAAATCTTAGGGCTTTAACTTTGCATCATATGTTATATATGTGTCAACATCAAAAATATGCTTACAATATAAATGCACTATTTATTAATGACATATAGTTTTCATATTATAACCATCATAATCCTAATAAAGGTTTATTGATGCCCACAAACTTCACAATTGTTTGCATTTACTTTAGGGAACTTTAGCTGGAAGCTTTATCAGGGCTTAGGACGCCTTCGGTTGCATTGTGTTTTGTTAAGTAGTTGCTTAGAAATCAAACAGTGTGTTTCATCTTGCCGATCAGCGTTGTAAGATACTTAAGAAGATTGTATAAACAGCAGGATTAGTTAATAGACACTTGGCAGGGGTACATCCTGTCTGTTTCTGCTCCCCGTCCAGCCCAAGACAAACTGCTAATGGAGGAGCCGCACGACATAGCTCATCCTCCTCCTCACCTCCTTTCCGCCAAACGACTCTCAATACAACCCGACTGCTGTGGTGTCTGGGAGGCTCCAGTTACGATAAGGTTTATGGGCTTACATTGTGTTTTATTTGGCTATAAGGAAGAGCTTAGGGAACAGCCTCCTTTAACAGTGCTGTAGGTTGGAGTGGTGCATTACTGATGTTTTTTTGTGATAAGCATAATCATTGGAAGAGTGAGATTCGATCCCGCAAAGCTAGCTTTACTCTTACTCTGGTGTTGTCAGGAGGTCAAACCGATGTTGTGTTTTGTGATCGGTTTCAGGACCCTGGACAGCACCATCACTGATTAGACTAAACCTCATGTTAGAAAGGCCATCATTTTCCACCTTCCCAAGTTTCAGAGTTTGTGTATTTGTGCTGCTATTGGTTGATGTGTCTTCACTAATTTAAATATAAAAAAGCCCAAACTCAAACAACATTGATACTTGCACACATGCAGGCACAGAGACTTCTCTCAAAGGCCTTGGTGAGCTATTTTTAGGCTTCATCTGTAATCTCTGGTGCAATTTGTGATCAATTAGGTTCTAACAGATGCTTTGCTGGCCAGCTTTAAACATACGCTGGAAAATTGTACTGTTAAAATATTTTTTTAAATTAGATGTTGTTCTAACCCCCTAACCCTAACATCTGCAATTCATTTAGCTGGCAGTGCTTACAGTTATACAGACTTTATTTAGAATTTGGTTGTTGATCTTTTCAGCTTTACATCTAGTTCACAGTGTCCCAATTCAGTTGGTGTTGAGTTTTTTCAGTCAGTATTTTAACCAAAAACAAAAAATAAGGTGCTTTATTTTGGAGGTGGAGATATTTGATGAATGTTTTGTGAATTGAATGAATCCATATTGATTTTCACTTTTAACTTTTTAACTTTTTAACCTGGGCTTCATGGTAATGTTTCATTCTAGCTGAACCTGAAACAGCAAAGTACAGGTGACAATCCTAATTGTTCATGACGGGTCTGTGTTCAGCCAGCCAGAGGAGTCCGCAAGCCTTAGCAGACTGAAGGAAACACTTTTCAATTAGTATAGACTAGGGAACCATGCTCGATGATAGAAGTCACACAGTGTTTCATGTATAGCCTGCACACACACACACACAAACACACACAAATGCAAAGCATCTGTATTCAATTCAACCATGTTCTTTCACCTTTTCTTGGTCAGTCTGTCTATGGTTTGATATCCATCCATCAGCAACTCCATAACTCTTTTTCAAAATTGAGTGAGCTGTCTCACTACCTACTGCGTACATAAGCAGCAGATTAGGTAGCATCCTAACTAACTAACGACTCAAGCAATGAATAAAGAAAGATGTCTGGAAAAGAAACTCATACCGTATTTATTGCTGAAGAGAGAGAAATGGAGATCGTGACAAAACTTTGAGTCTATTCCATTTGATGAATGCTGTTCACTGATGGTCCTGTTGTTTCTGTCAGTCAAACTTTTGTTCATGAGAAATGCCTGTATTCTGGTACAGAGTCTATTTAATTTGCTATCACAATGTTATCGATTCCTTGTGCTAAACACTCCGGGAAAAGCACATAAACCGCAAACCAGCTTTCAACATCTGACAAAATATCACTGATCATCATTTCATATTGCTAACTAGCATTTATATGTAACTTGCACCATGCAGCTTAGTTGATTGTGTGGACATGCAGTACAAAACATAATTCTTGCTACTTTGCCATCATCATCAGAACTAATCGCTCACAACCCAATGGCTTTCAAGATGTCAAAACTGAGCAGGGACGTTGAATCCCACCTCATTATTTTCTGTTATTAGTGTATCATTAACCCTAATGCCTGTGTGAAGATCTGGTCAGAAATCTGACTTGTGTTATGAAGTCTGTTCCAGCTGCAGTGGAAACAGCAGCCAGTGTCCAGACCTTCCTGCTCAGACAGAGCAGAGCCATTAGGGGCTCAAGCCAAATCAGAGCCAGATGTCCACAGGCTATTTGTACAAGCCGTTCAATAATTCACTGAGCAGCCAATATAACTCAGACTGTATTGTGTTGTGGACTGTGGATTGCTCACGTTGTATTTTATAATAATCCAATGGAAAATGAATTATCGTATTAATCTTGTCAGGAACGCAACGACTGGCCTCAAAGCCAGCCAACTGCCTGAAACGCAGAACTCGCTCATTTCTTCACTTCACCGTCCTATTTCTTCATATGTATATTTTAATTTTTAAACCATGCTCGCTTCAACTTACTTTCGGACGTATGTATATGACATGATTTAAAAAAATGTAGAGGAATCACTATTGATCCACTATCAGAAAAATATATATATTGCGATTAGTTACATGTACTGATATTTTGCACAGGTTTTAGTGTTTAAAAGCCTAGTGTTTTAAAGCTTTGTATAAAACAATAGAAGTCTGAAATTTGATATATAATAGTAAACGTGTGTTTTTTTGGACCTGCATTAACCTGTCCTGTGTGTCTGGCCTGGTAGACAGCAACAACGCCCTCTGGTGTGTCATGTTTGCTCAGATTGTACAAACAGCAGGTGACCTGACTCATGGGGAAATAATTGAAATTCCAACTTGGAACATGTCATCCTTGTTGATCTAAATCTTTTCAAACACATCAGAGTCTGCTTCTAATATAATACAATATGAGACAGTCACCCACACACTGGCATACACAATCAGGTGGGTTGACCATTATCCACTACTGTATTTTCTCTCTGCGCCATTATAAAGTGGTATCAGACGCACTGTGACAGAAACGCAAGCTAACATTTGCATACACGCTCCCTTACATGCATAGACAGCTGAATTGGATGGTGGGGCTGTGTTTTGTCTCACTAGTAGAAGGAGGTCCCATGGGTTCAGCTTTAGAAGCTCGGATGTCTAAGTCTGTGGGAACCTGGCGCTTTGACCGCACAACTCTGAATGCTGAAAGACACATTGTCTGGCCTGAGCACAGAGCAAAGTGCTGGTACCTGCGGCTGTTTGCTCAAAAAGCCATTCCTTCCTGTTTTAATATTTTCATTTCCCCCACCTTGGAGTGCAAGATGCCTGACAGATGTGTCTGGGTGCATGTATGTGGGCTTGTACGTCGCGGCTACTGTTTTGCAGGTCTGTTGGGTTACAGTAATGACTGTAGCTGAAGCACCTCTGCTGGTGTATGTGCGTTATAGGTTTGCTCCTATGTAAAGTCATGCCATAAAAAGATTGTGAATCGTGTAAAAGAAATGTTGAATCACGTGTTTCATTCAATTTTTTAATCTCACGTGTCTATACAACATCCAACATGCTAACAGCAAGTTCCAAGTTTTGGAACAGAGCTTTTGTATCCGTGCGTTTTTCTGTCAGCGTGTTAAAATCAATAAACATGTTCTAGCTCAACAGCACAACACCGGTTTCAGTCTAATAGTTGTGGTCTGCTGTACAACGAGGATATGGAAAGTGCGATATCCTGCATTGACTCATAAACTGTCACGATCCAGACTTTCTGGATTGTTATAGTATTGGAGTGTTATGGGATTCACAGAAGCCCTCACACTAACTGCAAGAGTCTGAGCTGCATGTGGGTGTTCATGTGTTAGCCGAGCTCGGAAAGGGTGAAGAGTGGTTCAGACAGACTGTGTCTCACTAAAATGAAAAGACAGGGAGGAGAAACAGGTGAGGGCTGTCAGCATGATCGGGATAACAGCTGTTAACATGGATACATGCAAATGCCGAAACTAGTTTGTCAATAATTTTAATGCTTAAGAATAAATAAAAAATCTAGTATTTTCTTACTAAAGTATTTTAAGTATTTCAAATTATGTTTATTTTTACTTGAGTAAAAGTATCAAAAAAGTACTAGATTTTTAATTAAACGCAAAAAATATTACTATGGTAAAAAATATATTATGCTGTAGAATGAAGTAGTAATTTTTTTCCAAAAATTATTTTTTCAAGTAAAAATACTCTTATAGACAAATATATTTGTGCGAAATGTGGAGATTTTTGCGGCATCTAGCTGTGAGGTTGCAAATTGCAACCAACGGCTCACTCCACTGCTCCTCCAAGATGTTGTCACGTTTTTGCTTTTTTGATGAAGGAGATAACATAAGGTGTCTTGTGGTGTATGTAGATAGAAATAGCATATTCTAAGGTAATAAAAACATAACGCTTTATCATGTAAGATCTTTATACACCTCTGAAGACTTAGTTATTTTTATGATATTGCATTTCTGTCAATAGATCCTCCTTAATATTACACAATTCACCTTTAACCTTTTTATGTTAAAGCTCAACCAGAATAACATATTAACTGTTTGAAAAAAAATCATGTTCTCATAATGTATTACTGTAAATGTATAAACAACTTCTTGTTAAGTTAAGTAAAACTTACTTAACTTCTTGTTAAGTAAAAAAACTGCTCTTGTTAAGTCTGATCCAGGTCAAATATAACTTGTGTGAAAATACTCTGCAGATGTGCGATGTCTTGATCAATTAACTAAACTTTTATTTTACACTCATATGCCTCCTTTCTCAAGGTGTTTAAGTTCTATATTTGTTATACACTTGACAGTGTGGATTTTACAACCTGCTGCACGTCTGTCATATTTAAATACCGGGTAAAGTTGAATCTGCTGCTTAAAGCACTAAAAGCTGCATGTTTGTTGCTTGCTGTGTGACTGTGCAATATTTTCATCAGTAAATCCACTTTAAAATGAAAGAACAAAGGATTGAAGGCGAAAGATGAGACTCCCAGATTCAATAAAAACATCAGACTTTGTGTGTTTAGCATGATGTCTGCTACTTCGTTCAGACATCACGCAACCACATACTTCTGTACGCTTCACACAACTGCATCCGTTTCTAAAAATGAAGAGCCCAGCTCTGTTCTCCAGCACCTCAGGCCAGTGTTCCTAATGGTCTGTTTATACAGGGTGAAAACACAAGACAGAGGCAGAGAGGAAATGGTGCAAATACAGCACACTGCATCAGAAAGTATGCATGTTTCCTCAACCTCCTGTAAATAGACAGCGGTGTGAGAGTGCACACACATCCATAATGATGATGCCAGGGATGTTTTCTAGTAAAGATGGCCTTGTGAGAGTGTCTCTACATGTCTTTCAGGTTGTCTTGTACTTTATCAGCTATTATGTTTAGTGGTTAGTAGCTGAGAGAGCCGTCTAAAAGCCCCACCGGATTTCATAGCGTTCTAATGCCACTCTGAAAGTACACTCTGATATTCTTTCATAGCGTCCAACTGGAGGATTTGCAAAGGTGTTTTTTTAACTGTGAACAAAGAAACCTTTAGTTTGAGCTCACAGGCAGTCAAGTGAAGTGATGGGGTACAGTTACTGGAGCTTCTTCCCACAGTTTGAATAAAACTAATGTTTTGTTTGTGCTTTTGTTTGTTCATTGGCAGGTTCACCTTGGTGTTTGGCTGTCTGGTCCTGTCTGTCTTCTCCACCATCCCTGCTCATATGGAGCTCTCCAATCACTGTCTCATCATACTGGTGAGGACCGCACACACACATCCTCCAAGATACCTTAACAACAATGCAACATTGAATTAAATGAATTCACAAAAACAAGCTATTAGATGTCAGTGTTGTTCTCTGATCTGGGGTTGTAAGATCCATTCAATGACTTTGCTCCAATCACTTAGATTAAGGCATTGGATACATGCGAAGCTGGTTTCATCTTTACGCTTAGATGTTTTGCTGGCTAATGGGATCCTATCAGGTGACGACACTAAACGGCATGGAGCTTTTAATGATTTAATACCTGCGTCCCACTGGAACCCTGGCAGAGCGGGCCAAGGTGTTCCTGTATCAGTTAAAGGGGTTGTATTGATGCTTTCATCAGGGTCCTATGAACTGACCCAAGAGAGGGGGGGGATAGCGTCTCCCTGCTGGTGGGAAAGCAGTAGGGAGGCATAACATTCAGTATCAGATAGTCCTCAGGATACACAAACAGTGTTGTGTTAAGCTATGGGAAGCTTAGTTTAGCTGTCACTGTGCGTCATCCCTTAACCCCTAGGGGTTAGTTAGCCCAATACAACAAATTGTGTGAGTTTTGGGGGCAGTTCTGTTTGGTGATGCTTATGGCAATATAATCACACCTGAAGTTTTACACACATACGGTAGCACACGATGCATCAGCAGTAATGTAAATGTATGGTGTGAAGGCATGTGTTGAGCTATTAAAGCATCAGCATTTTAAACTCTTTATGCAGACAGATGTTTTCATCAGGTTAAACCGTCGGTGAACCCAGCTGGGGTTTATCTAACAATAGCAATTAACAGGGGGCAGAATGTGGTGATGATGGATTAGCTAAGAGGTTAATTGTGTTAACTAGACATGACTGCAGTTTCCTGTGGTGAAGCAGAGTGTGTAAGCTATAGAGACAGTACAGCCATGCTGTGCATTTTACAATGAGGCTCATCTATTAGATATACTTTGGGAATATTGGAGGGAGAAGACTGGGGGCTTTTATACTGTGTTTTTGCCTCTCTTTGCATATTTTTGTTCATTTACACAATAAGGTGTATAAGTAGCTTGGTGTACTATGCTTATTGTTGGCTCTTTGTCGGCAAATTGTTGAATGCTTCCTAATTTGAAAGTTACTTGGGATAAAAGCACTGGCTAAATAAATAAATGTAATTGAAAAAAGGTTATTATCATGTTTGTATTATTAATTTAATGATTAATACATTTTCATTAAATATTACATGTATTAGATTATGTCAAAAGCAAGAATGTAAACATAAAACATTAACATTGTAACCCCAACCATGGCACACTTTTTAAAAAATTACGTACATCAGTTGCACATAATAAAGTTGTGTTTTCTCAACATAATTTATATATGTTACATTTTTCCAATTTATTTTTGTTAAGCAAACATGATTTTTATATGTAAAACAAAGTTGCATTCAAAGTTTTCATATCAAATATTTTTAATTAATATGACATAAATGAAGTCAGATTTTAACAAGATTTTCTACTGATCTTCTACTCTTGTCATTTTTCAATACAGTGTTTTATCATTAAATACACCTTTGACATCAAATAAAAAGATAAATGGTCTTGTTATTGTTTATATTATGTTTGTAAATATGAATTATTGTTGTTTTTGCAGAACTGTTAAATATAAAATGTAATATATGATTTCGTACTGTATTTACTGATGTAATGGTTTATTTGTGATTTGCAGGAGTTTGTCATGATTGTTGTGTTTGGTCTGGAGTACATCATTCGCATCTGGTCGGCCGGATGCTGCTGTCGCTACAGGGGATGGCAGGGTCGACTGCGCTTTGCAAGAAAACCGTTCTGTATCATCGGTAAGCTCAAAACTCTTTCTATCAGAATGCTTGCTGCCCTGTATAAACAAGTTTGGACAGGTTGATGGATCTGCTTCGTTGGTGTAGATTTTGATGGATACTTTAGCGCATAATGATAGCTTCTCTAAACATACATAATGCCTGTGGAGAACAATCTTTATGAGCTCTCTTTTAATTCTCGCCTGAGGAACGGCATACTGAGGGATTGCCGATGCTGTTTATATTTATTACACACCCCATGTGTGGTATTGTGTCGTATGAGGGTAATTGTAGTCTTCAGTGTGAATATATCATTGTGTGTTGTGTGTCATGCACTGAACCTCATCTCCATTTATTAGGAAGCAGAGCTCCATCAGAAAGCCATCAACACTGTGACTAACTCTGAATTATGAGACTATGAACAAAAGGCACAATTTCCCTTCCCTGCGTCAGACATTTATTTAGAATGTCCCACTGGAAATTATACAGAGAACTTGGCATACCCCTTAGACTCTTAATGAAGCACACTGCTGTAATAATACAGCACATCATCCATTACAGCCTCTGCTAGAAAACTAATATAAACATATTCATCTCAAACTCTATGTAGCATTCTTTTGGTACTTGCAACAGTTTTACTGCTGTATGTATATGGAGCAAGGCAAATACTAAAAGCTATTTAATTGAATGAACAAAAATATAATAATAATGTATAATTTAATTTATTTGTATTTATGCTTTATATTTTTATCAGTTTTAATGAATTAATAAGATAATGAAAATAAATTAATAAAATATAATTATAATAGTAAGAATAATAATTAAGAATTTAATGTAATTGCTTTTTCATTTTATTACAATTATTTAACTATTATTTATTTTTTATTTGTATCATGTTTTTATGAATTAATTTAGATGAATTTTTCCTTTTTTGATTGTCAAGGTATCTAAGGGTAGTCCTAAGTCCGGGGCATTGTTTTGCCATCAGTCTTACTAGTCACATGACATTTACTGCTCAGGTGATCAGCACAAAAAGGTTTGTGGTTTAATAAGCAAATATGGCAGTTTTTTACGCCATGCACCAGCTGAGCAAACAGCCATTGAGATGAATGGGAATTTTAATGGATAGCTCTCTCCAGGTATTATAGACCTCCCTAAATCTCGCTATTTGTAAGATTAACCTGAATAAAACATTGTAAATCAATGCAAAATCAGATAAAACAGGAACATTCTGTTTAGCAAGCAAATGACAATGGTTTAAATGCTGCGTAATAAGGCTGCGAGATATATCAAGTTATAAAAATATCAGTAATGACATATCGCAATATAAATATTGCAAATGTGCAATAACAGTATAACTTTAATACATCAAAAATGTATGTGTAGATGTATGTGTAGTCAGTGTTGCATTCTTTTCCCAGAAAGAATGTGATGCGTGTATGTCGATAATTTTTAGTTTCTAAATATATTTTAATATAATTTAAGTTGATTTGGCAAACTTGAAATATTATTGTATTATTGAAGTTATTGCATATCATTCTTTTCTTAAACATTGTGCAGTGTAACATGTAAATACAATACAGACCAGATTGGAGAATAGAGTGCTGTCAAAGTCTAGTATGTCATGATATTGAAGATTTATAATACTTCCAGCTGTCTCTTACAAAATAAGTGACCTCATCCTTTGAACCTGGGAAACATTGTCCCAATACACAGCATTTGAAAGATTGCCATCATTTCTTTTTTTTTTACAACAGGCTTGGCTAAAAGTGCTGAACTGGACCACATTAAAAGCCGGCGCTTTCCTAATCGATTAACAATCACATTTCCACCTTTACATCACCCTTTCACAAAGCATTATACTACAACTGTGCTTAGCGCTTTCAGAATGAGAATGGCCTGCAATAAATCAGACAGTACAGCTGCTCTGTTGGACGTGGTGCAACTTTATGATTTTGGATTTCCACATTTTAGTATGGCTTTTGTTCACAAGACACGTAAATCAGCTCCTCTGGTTCCCATCTGCTCATGTTCCTCAGTGTTCCACTTTCAACCTTTAAGAGTCGTGAGATTCAGATTTCACATAACAGACTCTTTGGAGGCCACCTTGGACTCGTGTTACTAAAAAGAACGTTATTTCAAACCTCAAGCGTGACGTTCAGCAGGAAAATATGACGGAGGTGATTTGAGTAAAGAACAATATTATCTCTGGTTAAGATGTGTTGGAAGCTGGAGGAGGATTAGATACGCTGCTCTGTAAGGTTATGGCTTCCCAGCTGTCCCAGAAAGACCCAGTTATTGAAATATCACCGTCCCTGTTGTCTCCGAGAGCTACTTATTAGAACACACAGATTAGTTTCTATGTAGATGGTCTCATATGCTCTTGGAATGGCTGGGTGGTCCTCATCCTTGTTGAAGTAAGCTGTGTGATGCCAGAGAAGAGTGATATTGATATTGTGAGATGAAAAAGGCTGTCGCAGGGAGGATATTGCATTGTACTGCTGATGCAGCTTTGCTATGTCAGGCTTTATTTCATATAGAATCCATATCCTCATTGATTAACTGCTGTGATCATTTCTACACTAACTGGCCAATAATCAAGTATTTATTTTGTTTTCCATGTGTAAATGAATGGAAATTGTGTCTTATTAAACACTTTCTGTCTCTTGTGTTACAGACATTATTGTGCTCATTGCATCCGTCGGCGTGGTTTCAGCTGGAAGCCAGGGCAATATTTTTGCCACGTCTGCACTTCGCAGTCTGCGTTTTTTACAGATCCTGCGCATGGTGCGTATGGACAGGCGAGGCGGTACCTGGAAACTGCTGGGATCTGTTGTCTACGCTCACAGCAAGGTATGCAGGAATATGTTGTAAATTGTACAGGGGGCAATTCAATGTAAATGTTAGCCTTAAGATAAAAAATCTAGTTTTTACAAAAGGTTTTCACCATATTGATAGGTCAGACCTCATTTGGTGGTTTAAATGTCCGTGTGAAGTCTCTCTTAAAGTTTTTGAAACTTTTTTGTGTTTTAAAGCATAGTTTTCCGTAGTCAGATAAGTGAATTGTCACATTGTTCATTCACAGAAATCCTACAAAGTATGCTGTCTTTCAAAAACATGCATTCTTTTGGTCACATCCATAACATAAGACTTTTTCTCTTTTTTTAAATAAAAATCTTGTACATAGACAAATTTTTCTCTGATGTCTGGTCATTGAGGGTTTAGTAAAATATAAAGATGGTTCAATGTATTGGTAATAAATACAGAATAGAAAAAATAAATACAGAATTTACATTTCAAGTTTTGACTGAAAATGTTACATCCATAATGCTGGAATTGCCCAGGGGAAACATGGAAATGTTTTTTATTGAAACTTCGGTCTGATATTAAAAAGTTTTTGCATTATATAACATTGTATAGCATCAATGTGCCATTATTACATTTCCAAAGAGCATCATTGAGAATAATTTGAGAAAATCATGCGAGTAGACTAGTACGCACCGTTCCGAGATCATAACGTTGCGTGTGAGTATTTATGTGAAGTCAGACATGTGACCCCACAATCAACCTCCTTCTCCATCACTACTTGGAGCGAAACTCCAGCCATGGGCTGTAGCCAAGCCACACGCTTCCTCTGCCCTCATTTAGTGGAGAGATTTGGGGTCCCCACAATAAATAACTGTGGTCCACATAATAGCAGAGTTATTTGATTCTATCTCCTCTCAGCGTCACATTTTCCTGACATATCTCAAATCTCTGTAAATATGACTTCAACTGGATTGATGTTGTGATGTTTGTTTTCAGGAGCTTGTGACCGCCTGGTACATTGGCTTCTTGGTGCTGATCTTCTCTTCATTCCTAGTCTACTTGGTGGAGAAAGAATTTAACACACAGTTTGCCACCTACGCAGATGCTCTTTGGTGGGGTACGGTAAGTCTGTAGAAAAATTGCAGATTGCTTTTATGAAGTGGAGCTGACAAAATGTGACCCCAGATTGAAGTCTTAAAATCTATTTCTGAGATAAGCATAAAAAGTTTCTTTTCAATCAATAATTTCATTTGATTTGGATAGTTCACCCAAAAGTGAAATTCTGTTATCATTTACTCGCCCTCTTGTCATTTCAAACCTGTATGACTTTCTTTTTTCTGCAGAACACAAAAGAAGATATTTTGAAGAATGTTGGTAACCAAACAACGGCGATACCCATTCACTTCTATTGTGTAGCCCAATACAAGTCAATGGGTGACAGAATTTCCATTTTTGTGTGAACTATCCCTTTAAAGTTATATTTTCATAGGATGTTCTTTACAATTTGTAGGATGATTTTTTATAGGAAACAAAAAAATGCCTTTAGATGTGTTTTCATGGGTCAAATGCTCTCCAAAAGACAACAGTTACTGTATATCACAAAATTCAGCTGCCAGTAAATACTGTAACTTAAAACATATGTACTACAACCCCAAAAGTAAATGTTTAATGTAAATAAATGTGAAGAGGTAAGCATTTTATTAACAAATTTAAAGTTATTCTTACTTCTCTGTGTTACTAGTTAAAATGATCATGTACATTATAAAGAAATATCAGTGTATTTCATAAATCATTAAGTAATAAGTCACAACCTTTATATTGTTTAGTTGTTGTTGTACACGCAGCATGACCGGTCATGCTTCCTTACCAGTTGACTTAACAAATCAATGCATGTAATTTCCAGCTCCCGCCAAGCGCAGGAAAGGCGTTAAAAGGAGACGTGAGGTCAGATGAGTCTCCTGCTGTAGACACAAACCAGCAGTGGGCCAATCTTACGCTGTCCCACAGTATTTACACTGGGTTGAGCCCAAGCCAGTGTCTAGAGCTGACAGGCAGGCTTCAGAGGAGGAAAACATGAGAACAGAAATCTGGCTTTATGTGTGAGCTTCGTCTCGATGCGCTGTGAAACGCCGCCGCACTCTTCGCGTTTGACAAATCACTCACTTTTACTGGATGTGTTGAATTTGTTTTGGCAGGTGCTTTGTTTAAGTATCCCCTGCCTGCGAGGATCCAAAACGCTCACTTATGAGCGTGGAAAGAAGTGTGAGATGTCAGAAATACCAAAGTGTTTCTCTTGCTGAAAGACGGATCAAACGCTGTGTGTCTGTGTGGCCGTAACTTTATAGTAGAGCTCAGTTCAGCTTTAGTGTTTATGGGTGTTTAGAGTGGCATAATGGGCAGAAGTTAATGCGAGTGGAGCTTGACTTGGCTTCCGTTGAGAAATATCCTGTTTGATGGCCGTTGAGTTAAAGAATCGGTGCAGACAGACCGAGACAGCTCTCAATGCGATCGGGCCAGAATTCGATCTATTCCCTGTGTTTGGCTGTTATGTAAAGGTAGATTAGTCGCTGACTCAAAGGTTTCATCCGAGCCTGTTACGAATTTGAAAATGAAGCATTAAAATTAAGATGGCTTAGGCTGTTTTTTTGTTTCTGGTAAGTTACTGGAGGGAATAAGATTTGAGGACAATAGCCAGTAAACAGAACTACCTGTTATATAATAAGCAACATTACTCCTGTGTCTTACGTTGATAAAGGTCCAGTTTGTCAAATCCACTGCTCTCCGTCCCTTTCGAAGCACAATGGTGGCTGACACAGGACAAACATGTTGTCACGTTTTCGCTTCTTTGCCGAAGGAGATAACATATTTACCAAATGCGCTCTGTAGAGCAGTTTGTACGTTTAGGGATACTGTAAAAAATAACATGGTGAATTCCATGTAAGGGGACCCAATGTGTATGTAGATAGAAATAACTCATTCTAAGGTAATAAAAACATAACGCTTCATCATGTAAGGTCTTTATACACCTCTGAAGACATAGTTATTTATATTATATTGTATTTCTGTCTGTAATATGACACAAAGCACCTTTAAGTGTTTTGAAAGGATGACGTTTTACATTCTCTTGTCTTTCTTTAGATCACCCTCACCACCATTGGATATGGAGATAAGACTCCACAAACCTGGACAGGGAGGCTTCTTTCTGCAGGGTTTGCTTTGCTGGGCATCTCGTTCTTTGCTTTGCCTGCTGTGAGTAACCAGCACCTGAAATACATCACATGTTTTCTGACATCAGTGCAGAATATTTTTTTTATGAATGAATAAATGTGTGAATGAATGATTCTTTATCAGAAGTGTTCTTTACAAGACCTCTCTTATTCTCTCTCTTTATGAGGTCTTGCATATGACAGATGGCTGATTTGTGATTTTCTAAAAAACAATTGAAAATCACTTCATCTGTTTTAGATCCCATAATGCGAAGAGATTGTGATGATTTTTATGATGTGTTTGGAGACGTACAGTGTGGCTGACTCATTCTCTGCTCACAAATGTGTCCTGTATACCCAGTCTCTTTTAGTCCAAATCATTGGATAAAACTTTAGTAATTCTGGACGCTTGTGCTTTTTCTGTGCGTGGTTGTGGGTGTAGGGTATTCTTGGCTCTGGCTTCGCTCTGAAGGTTCAAGAGCAGCATAGACAGAAGCACTTTGAGAAGAGGAGAAACCCAGCGGCCAGCCTGATACAGGTAAACTCAGCCTATCTGACACATGCTCGATTAGACAAACATTAAAGATAAAAGCTCATCTTAATTCATTAGAATTCAATACATGTTAAAGGAACAGTTCACCCAAAAATGATAATTCTGTCTTCATTTACTCACCCCTTTGTTCTGATGAACACAGAGGGAAGAATGCTTGTAACCAAACAGTTCTTGGACCCCATTGACTACCATAGTAGAAAAATTCCTTTTTAAGTTTCTTTGTACTGTTGAACACAAAATAAGATAAAGAATGTAGTAAAGCAAACAGTTCTGGGGCACTTTTAAATACCATTGTCATTTTTCCTACTATGGTAGTCAATGGTGGCCAAGAACTG
The DNA here is from genome assembly GCA_026939265.1 of Oreonectes daqikongensis. NCBI lineage: Eukaryota > Metazoa > Chordata > Actinopteri > Cypriniformes > Nemacheilidae > Oreonectes > Oreonectes daqikongensis. The sequence continues at coordinate 5,585,537 of JAOTQM010000348.1, forward strand.
TGTGGTTACAAGCGTTCTTCCAAATATCTTTCACTGTGTTCATCAGAACAAAGAAAAGCGTTTAAGATTTCATTCTACTTCATCCATGTTCAATATTCAGCACCTTCAATGTTTTTTTTTTCCTAGCTGTAAAGGAGGAATTTGAATACATTTTCTTTTTCATGTGCAACAATTAGGCCCGTTTATGCCTGAATTCTCATTAATTGCAAGTCTCATACTTGCTAATTTCCTAAAAGTTAATTGGCTCTTTTAGTGTCAGCTTAAGTTGAATAATTAGCAAATTGCTACAACTCGGTTAATTACACAATGAAAGCCATGTTCATTTTTATACGAAAGAGGTGAAAATGAACAATATGATGGGCATTGATTGCATTGCAGACTATTATCTTATGTTAAAGCCAAAAGAAACACTTGCATATATTTATGATGTGTTTCCATGGAAGGAATTCCGTGCAAGAGTCTCCCTGAGGACAATAGCTCTTTCTAATGGACAGTGCATCTTAGCAGGAGAAACAGATTTACTCCAGGAAAATGTGCACACACACGTATCTACAAAACATTGAGGTGCTGTAATATTATAGAAATAAGTTACTTCCTTTTCGATGCTGTTGGAAACCCGCACGCAATTTCACAAGCATTTTCAACCACTGTGACCTAACGTCTTTTCCTTCTCCAGGTTGAGTTCTGATGTTGCAGACAGAGAGGATCTCATATATATCATTTGTCTTTGTGTTTATTTTGTCTCTCTTCCTGCTCTGTCTAATGCTGTTTTAAATTTTAATTCTTTTCCAAAGGCCTTTCGATGGGCAGCAAACCTTCCAGCCCCAATTACTGTTGTCAGTAATCATGTGTTTTTACAATGATGTGTTTTGTATGATGTGAGATAGTAACCTGAAAGTAAAGCTTTTGTTGTCATATACTCACCCTTTAGTCATTTCTAATGTGTAAGACTCCCTATGGCTCGGAATATAGATGGCAGATGGCTTAAGCTTCATTTTCTGCGTTTGTGACCATGGCTGTCTCTAGTCCCTATTCACTTTCATTAGCCTAAAATATTTAGAATGACATGAGGGTGAGTAAATGATGACAGAAAATTCAGTTTTGGGTGAACTATCCCTTTAAGGTTTTCAGGAACTGCATTGGTGCATTAATTCTGATTATTTGTGCTCTCTCACCTCCCTCAAATGACTTTCGGCCTTTATATAACACAGGAATATATATATATATATTTATATATATATTTATATAGTTATGATCTGTGGAGTATGACTCCGAGCTATGTCTGGGTTCAGATTCTTTCCTGCATGTTACGATTGTTTTTTTCTTTTTGCTGATTTTTTGTATGGAATGATGGAAAATATGCCCTCCTTTACTGCTGTCACGCTGTCAATTTCAAAACACCATTTTCAGTCTTTCACCATTATGGTGTTTTTGTCCTCACGACATATCTTCCTTTCTTGTTGTTTTTTCATTCATAAATTAATACATAATACATACTGCACATTTCTATTCATTATGACATTATTGTGTTCCACTCAATTTTTTTAAAAGAATCTTTCAAAAAATCTGAGAATAGGTGTTGACAAATATTGGTAAAAAAAAGTGAAGTAGTATTCATGTAGGCACAGACTACAAACCAATGCTAGCACTTGTACTTGGTTAAAAAATAGTGAAGTTAGCATTTCATTTCACATTTTTATGTGCACATACTCTTTTCACTGAATAAGTATATACCTCTTTTTCCTAACCACATCACTTTTAAGTCGTCTGGCTGTTTTGATGTTGTGTGTACCACCCAGGCATCAAGACATTTATCCAACACTGTTTCCACTCACATATTTGGAGGTGGAATATTGGCGTGAAAATTATCCCAATGTTTATGCACGCAAAGCTTTTTAAATTTACAGCGGGGTTTAACGTCTGAGACCACATAAAAAATGTGGCTTTTAAATCTACTGGAAATAAACAGGAAGGTCATTGTTCAAATAAGGAAGTTTGTGATAGACATCAGCTTTCTTTGCACAGAAGGGTCAGGTTGCTTGGATAGCTTTTTGGAACGTTCTCAGGTAATTCTGGGATAGCATGGACCATCAGGTTTTACAACTTTCTAGGTCTATGCCAATTCACGTGAATGCTGTCATTAAAGCAAATGAGAAACCAATGATCTTAGACTTTGATATTTTAAATACATCTAAATTTTGCAGCATAACAATTCAAACACAAAGCAGTAAAGAAATGAAAGCAGCAGTTGAACAAATGTCTTGAGATAAAAATTCACAGATTCACTGGCTGTTCCCTCACCGTGCTATTGTCTTTTTCCACCCATATCCCTGTGTGTGTGTGTGTGTGTGTTTGTGTGTTTGTCTGTCTCCTGCACCAGGCTGCCTGGCGTCTCTACTCCACAGACCTCTCCAGAACATACCTGAGCGCCACATGGCTGTTCTATAAAAGTGTTCTCCCTCCTCAAAGGCATGTATCAATGCAGTGAACTGATGGAAGGACGCTTACATGAACCGGTTCTTACTAATCTTTTTCTTTTCTTTTTGTTGTTCTTTTTTTCAACCCCTGCTTTTCCCTGGCCTTGTGTGTTTCTCTTTTATTTTCTATTTTTACTTTCTACTTTTACTTTTCGTCCCTGTTTTCCTGGTTTTGTATACTCTGCACGTAGTGTGTGTGGCGTAGCTATGCGGCTGATGAGAACTCGGTTTCCATTGCTACCTGGAAGCCTCATTTGAAGGCGTTGCATACCTGCAGCCCTGCAAAGTAGGTACAACTGTGGCAGCTGGTGTCGTCTTTAGTGTCGGTGCTTCTGTTGCTCTCATTTCCCCACTTGGCTCTGCAAACGAGTTTCTTTTAATCTGTCTCTCCTTTTCATGCATAATCATCTCCTTTATACCCCTCTGTAGTCTTTTTATGTATCCATGCTTGTTTAAAGTTATTAAACATTACCAGGAACTATACTTAAGTTGAAGTATGGCTATTGTGTCAACATTTGACTTAAAGGACCAGTGTGTAAGATTAAGAAATGCAATATAATATACATAACTATGTCTTCAGAGGTATATAAAGACCTTACACAATGAAGCATTATGTTTTATTACCTTAGAATTAGATATTTCTATCTATATACACCATGGGTCGCCTTTGCCATGTTGTTTCTACAGTATCCCTAAACAGACAAACTTCTCTACACAGAACGCGTAAATACAATATCTCTTTCAGCAAAGAAGCCAAAACGTGATCTTTGTCCTCTGACAGCATCTGTAGTGCTTCAAAAGGGAGGGGGGAGTAAGCCGTTGGTTGCAACTCGCAACCTCACCACTAGATGCCGCTAAGATTCACTGACAGGTTCTTTAAAATGCAAACTAACTTAAAGTTAAAACTGTATTATTAGCTTTTGAAATTTTAGCAATTCTTGATGCACAAACTTTGTAAATCAACATCATGGTTTTCTAAATATTTTGAGTTATTAAAAAATATTTTTTTAAAGTTGACAATCGGTTTGGTTAGTCAACGGTTGGTTTGATTGGGGACAATTGCACTTGGGCACGGTTAAGAGCAACTGGGCCATATGTGAGTACACCCTAAATATACCATGGCATGTAGACTGCATGTAGACGATGTTGATAAGACATACCTTTATGGGCCAAAAGTGAAAGGGGTTTCTACATCTTTTATGACGTTTTTTGAATGTCTGATATTGCCATACAGGGGACCTCTGTACAAAGTAAAAGCTGGTTCAAATCTGGAGTTTATCAGACTACTTTTAGTTTTTCCATGGAAATAAATTAAGTGAGACTTTTTGAAATAAATAGTAGTTAAGTTGAATTATTTGAATGCCGTAAGATAGCAAAGCAACATTCAATGTTAATTGCATTAAATCAATATCAGTTTTGTACCCACAAAAATTCACTGTATATCTCAAACTACAGATCCACAGAGCTGACACATTAATAACACAAACCCAATTATTATCAGTGATCTAAACAACTTTCAAATGTATACATAACTGTTCAGAAGTCATCATCTCTTCTTGCTTCCTTTGACACACCAAATGTATTTTAACACACAGTTATGGCTGAAGGAAACCTAATTTAACATTAAAATAGAAGAGCCAAGAGCTCAACAAAAGCAAACACATTATTTTTACAGGTGTAAAAGTGATACTGATTCAATGCAATTGACATTGAGACATTTTTAACACTGATTCAATGGTTGCTTTGCTATATTACTGCATTTAAGTAATTCAACTTAATGTATTTCAAAAAGTCTCAATTTATTTCCATGTGTAAACTGAAACTAGTCTAATAAACTCAAAATTTGAACCAGTTTTTACATTGTACAGAGTTCCACTGGACGTCAATATCAGACATTTAGAAGATATCATAAAAAGACTTTCACTTTTGGCACATAAAGGGACATCTTTTAATGTCATTAATATCTTGTATGGGCTCAAGTCATGCGCACAAGAAAATAACCAATCATTGCACATGTCAATCAAACATCAGTTTAAAGAAATAGTACCACAGTAAAAATGCATGACATTAAATATTTTGGATGGGACTCGAGTGGACTCGGGAATAAGTCCAATTCCGAACATGTTCGAGTACGAGTCAAGACCGAGTCAAAATGCACGTCCATGACAAGACCAAGACCATTAAAATGTGGTCTCGAGACCGAGTTCAAGACCGAGTCTGAGTCTCGAGACTACAACACTGGCAGTAAATGTTTTTTATAATTGTTAGATACCTTTACAGTTGTATAATACACTTATATAGTTGCTTAAAGACCACTAACTGTATTCACATTTGAGTCAAGTTCCTTCTCAGTGATGGATAAAATGAAGATGTATTGTTTTAGGTCACAGACTGTGTTGTGGTCATTAATGACATGTCTCTGCACAAGGATGGATGACCACAGTGGAGGCCAATTACATTTTACAGTGAAATAAATGGATCTTGTAAACTTCACAGGAGTGTAATTATATTGGCTTGTTTATTTCAAGGTGACTTGAAAAGTCTAAGTTATATTTCAGGGGTGATTTTGTTTAATTAAGAGTATTTACTAATCTGTTAAAAATGATGTGATCAATAAGTCATAGCAACATATATTTTTATATAACTTTAACCCATCAAAATAGGTTAAGCATGTTCAACTTAGTTACAGCAACGTATTACTATTAAGTTGAAATGACTTGATTGTACTTCAAAATTCTTTTTAGTACTTAAGTAAAAAAATAACCCAGAACAATACTTAAATCTAATAACGTACACTCCTGTTTACGACAAAATGTGTTTTTTCAGAGTAAACACAGCCATAGCTTTTTGGATTTCATCAAAGTTTCGGCTTGGGTAAGAGTCATAAACCCCACACCTGCTTCCTCGTGTGAATTCTGTGGTTAACTGAATTTCCCTCATGTTGCCCAGAACAGATAAATCAAACCCAACAGAAGCCCATACCGTTTGTGGACAGACACCTGAAGACACATAAATAACGCGGTTATATTCGGGCCATTCAGCAGTATTCCAGTAATTATACCCAGAACACCTCCTCATCCCAATGCTGTGTCCCCTCTGCTAAAGTTCATCTTATTCAGCTTGACTGTGCATTGCTCATAGCTGGCATGTCTGCTTGATGCCCATATCAAAAATGGCTTTACATTCCTTTATTACTATTAATGTGTGCGTTTGCTTTACTTTTCTAACATGTTAACTATATTGTGTGTGACACGGAGAGAAATATATTGATGGGTTTCATTCTCCAAATGAAACGCTTGGTATATTTTTCAATTTCTGTAGTTTCCTTATTAGTTGCTGTCATTCATGTGAAGTATTAATATCTTGCCTCTTTTCTCTCTATGTTTTTAACTAACACCTGTAGGAAAGACCAGGGGGAAACCATCAGCAGGTTTGTTGCTCTTGTATCTACATCACCCTAGTGTCTGGAATGTTTCACTACTTCAGAATCAGTTGTGTTACTGTAGCTTTAACAGAAGCTAGGGAGCAGAATTTCGTACATTCATTCACTTGTCATGGCATGTCACATGTCTTGCTTCATCATTCATTATCATTGTTTGCCATGTGATTGACGTTTGTTGTCAGGCAGATTTAAAGCTTTTGTATTTTTCCTGTAAATTTCAGGTGAAAAGGAGCTTGTTGCTCAAACCTATTTATACGCTAAGCTTTTAGTTAACATTGTAATTGGTTGTTTGCCTGGTTCATATTATTTATTTGAAGAGCACAGCACTCGGATTTAAATGAAGTCATTTACTATTGCAAAAGCCTCAGTGTGTGGCAAATGTGTCATTAAATGTGTTCAAATTGCAAAGGCGTTACACTAAACAGCTTTGCTGTGAATACTTTTTGCATAGCTTGTGGAGCTTTGTCTTTGGGCGTTTAATCCATTTTTTACTGGATAGAGCAAATTAAATGTTTAAATAAAGCACATTTATAATTGACTGGTAAATCCAAGAAATCCAAGGAAGTTAGTCATAGCAGACTTAGCTTTTTGACAGGTTTTGTGCTCCGTTTATGTTATATAGTTCTTGTGCGACTGTGTTTTTGTGTGTGGTTTTGATTAAGACAAATCTAATGAAACTTTATTTAACCGTGTTTGGCTTCATTTTACGGCAATGTTTTGTACCATCCATGTCATTCTTCCACTTAAGGAACTTGTTTCTCCTCACAGTCTGACTAACTCATCTGCCATCTGTCTCCCTCATTTCCTTAGTAAGGGTCATAGTAATAGACAGAGGCTCTTCAGGAGGTATACCACACGGAAATATAGGTACCCAGCATCCCCCACTGCTCCAGCAATATGACCGATGTGAATGCTGACTAATCTCATGCATGACTGATGGTGGTGGTTACCTCAGATAACCCTGTCCCCTCTCAGACCCCATGAAGAGGCTAAATATAAAGAGTGCTGCCTTCTTGCCTGTTGCCTGAAGGATTTAATTGGGCGGTTTTAAGAATTCAGTTTAGTGATAGATGTTCCTGTCTGACTGTACTGTACTGTGTTTTCTTTTAAGAATAATGCGTTCAATTGTAAAACTAGTCATGTTTACTGACTTGTATATGATGTCTGTGCAACTTTAGCAATGTACGCTTGTAGAACCACCTTTGTCACCTGCTATACTTGCAGTACACCTCACCAAAACATTTATAAAGTGCAGAAATTCAAACAAAACCTACACCAACACTTTTTGTTACGTCTGTTTTTTTGCCACTATAATGTAGTCGTGACTTTGAATTATATACATTTTTTCACAAAATATTTTTTATCACAAATAATTTATTTGATTTAAATAATTGGCATATCATAAGAAACTTCCTCCAGTTATGAACTTGCATGCTGCATGTGCATGAAACTTGGTTCTACACGGCTAGAATTACCCTATAGCATCATGTTTTATGCCTTTATCTAAACTCCAATGTCCTGTTACTTGTCATTTTTGACATATATATACAGTACCTACACTCACAAACTCTCAGGCATGAGCATACAGCACAATTAAATATGTATAGCATGATTAAGAAACCCAGATTTTGATATTGTCTTGGAAGGAGTATCCTGGTTAATAATTGTTTTGTTCATATAGATTATATGTAACTAATTTGTCTGGGTCTCTACATTAGACCTAGAAGACAGCAGCTGTAAGGTTTTTCACAGGTAGCAATGGAAGTAGGGTGGTCAGAGGGTGGTCTTTAAAATGTTAAGTGCTTGCTGATTGGTGGCAACCTTGGAATGGCAATTGTCTTGCATGATGGTACTTTTGATGCAAGATTGGTTCGGGATAGTATTTCTGGCTTTTGTAAAGAAGAGGTGATTTTAATTCATGCCTAAAAAGCATGAGAAAAAAATGTGTTCTTTACTGGAGAAATCTGGTAAAGACTTGAGAAACAAGACCTTTTCTAACACTTTTCATTAAACCAACCATATACTAAATACTTTTTCTGAATTCAAGATTTAATTGTTGTTATATCTATATATACTTTTTTTTATCCCTTCCCACTTCTCCTTCTCTTTTTCAATCATTTCTTATATGCCCTCTTCCATTCATCTCCAACCCTTCTTTCTTCTCCTGCAGCCAAAAGCTTAGTTTTCGGGAGCGCGTGCGCATGGCCAGTCCTCGCGGTCAAAGCATGAAGAGCAGGCAGATGTCGGTGAATGACCGGCGCTCTCCTGGAACAGAGATGGGAGTAGAGAGCAGCAGTCCTGCAAAGGTTCAGAAGAGCTGGAGCTTCAATGACCGAACTCGCTTTCGTCCATCTCTCAGACTCAAGAGCCAATCACGCACAACAACTGAAGGTGAACCTTTTTTCTATTCGGGTGTTTCTTACTTTATTATTGACAGAAGCAAATCTTTGAGCTGCCATACAACCACTGTCTCACTGGCTTAACCATGAATTAAAAATTACTACAATTTGTACGGCATGAAAAAATGTAAAAAACAAATGTTTGAATCATTGATCTTGTTTAAAAATAATTCTGTGGATGTTTGGAGGTCAGTCTTTCCTTTACTACTGCTTGTTAGACTTATCCATAATAGCAGGATTTATAAACAAAACATTTATAAACCAACTAGCTGCAGTTGGTCTCCCCAGAGAATGAAGTGGTCGCCCTAACTAACCTCAGCTTATACTCCTATCCCCAGAAAAATAGATATAAAGGCAATTCCAACGATGAGACATAAAAATGCTCAAAGAATGTATATTTGTTACCAATATACTAAAAAATCACAAGTTTGTTATTTTATTAAAGGGAAATAAACATGTGTTATGGATATGACAAAAGGGGATATAGTTTTTGGGATACAACAAACTTTGTAGGATTTCTGTGAATTAAAATGCAAAAACCAGGGATGCCTCTTCATAGAACATAAAATTTTTGATGTGCCCAATTATAAGGGACGTGTACCGTTATGAATGTGCCAATCCTGAAAACGGCACTTAACTGACTATGAAAAATCATTCACTAAAAATAAAACAAATGCTTTAAAAACTTTGAGACCTCACATGAGTATTTGAACCCCAAAATGTTGACATATGTGCTATTAAAAACATTTAGTAAAAACTTTTTTTCATGTTAAGGTTGACATTTTCACAAAATTGACCATAAGACAAAGACATGTTGCTACTGATCTCCAGAACAAATGAAATGCAGCCACAATCCAAAAAACTGATATCTTAGCTGATCCCTGCTTGCGGTTTGAACCAAAATATACATTGCATTTCCTAATAAATACATTTTGACAAAAATAGCTCTGCTTAGGTACAAAGATCCATCTGAGGGACTTCTAGCCCTGTGTGAAGCCCATCAACTCAAAATGATGGTTCCCAACTCGGCTGTGCTAATATACTGGCTTCATGCTTCTTGGCTTCTTAATACCCCACAGCATAGATCCAATACAGAATGTATAGCTTGCAAGTCACTGTTAAAGAGGAGAAATGCTTTATTTCCCATTTTAAAATCAGCCTGTCTTTTTCTGCCAATTATCTGTGGCATGCCATTTATTCTGGAGACAGAAACTGCTGCAGGTATGGGCTTAGGCATTACACATGGTTTAAATGGAGTCCTAAAAGCATCATCTATAGAATTTTCTCTTTTTGATTCACACCTTAAATTTTAACTTTTATTATACTGATATTGAGTGAAATCATCTGTGGAACTGGTTGTGCTTAAAGGAACCATGACTGGGAATAAAAAGCTTTTGATGAAAAGCTGTTTTGCTGCCTCCTGACTTAACGTGATGCTTCAATATATAAGCGCCTTCATTCAGCGTGGCCTGTGGTCTAGGTGAAGGGGGTCAAGGAAAGATTTCTGAATGCTGTGTTGACTCATACCTCTATTGATCGGTGCTTGGCTTTCTCTTCTCTCCAGCCTAGTTTTGTTTTCAGTGAGAATTCACTGTAAAACGTTCATCTTCATGCGATTAAATTAAATTTTCTCTTTCTCTCTCTAATAGCCGACACCAATTTTGGAGCAGATGATGCTTTCGATGAGAAGGGATGTCATTGTGATGTGACTGTTGAAGATCTATCTGCTCCGCTGAAGGCAGTCATCAGGGCCATCAGGTGAGGACTCCCCCAGTGGAGGTTTGAGAGATTCACACTGGTTCACAGGGGTTCAACACATACTTTGTTCACCCTGCTTGGTTAAGGCACATTGTATCACATTAGGCCGTCATCACTCTCTCTCTCTCCTGCTGAGAGAGTCCACTGATTGTTGCTTCAGGTGGCTCCGTTCAATTTCACTCCTCTAACCATTAGGGTCTCCCAGGGGGCAGGGGGCTGAGAATTTTCCCTCTGTGCTTTCCCAGGGTGTTGGATGGAAATGCTCACAGCCGGTGCTTCTTACAAACCAGCTCATCTGACACCGAGAGATTAAGAAAAACGGACAGGGACGGTGTGTTACAAAGATCACTGAGATTTGTTTACCACTGCGTCAATATTTGCAGTTTTGCGTTCATTCTGCAATGTGTCAGTCACGTAATGGCTTGAGTTTCAGTGCGGTTGCCCTGCTTGTGGTATTACTTATGTTTACACAGTTAATGTCTTTCACCCCACATGGCTTCACCTGAGTATAGGCCTTACTAGAGTAACAATTTTTTGTAATGTTTTCAAACAAAGGTAAATCTTTTTCTCAGACATGTAATAGTGCTGCTTCAATTTGTGACTTATCACTGCCCTCTAGTGGTTATGGGTTATAGTCACAGCAATCAGATTTATTTATTTCTGCAATTTCCAAAACACATTCCCCATCTGATTGGAAAAAAACCCAGATTGTCTTGCAGTCTAGACTCACACTTTTAGTGATTTATCCCTTTAAATATTCCGTTCTGTCTCCTAACCTCTATCTGCCTTTTTTTTTAGTGTAGTGCTATATTTTCATTCCTAATCCAAATCCATTTTCTTTCACCATTGATAGGATCATGAAATTCCATGTGGCCAAGAAGAAATTTAAGGAGACGCTGCGGCCTTATGATGTGAAAGATGTGATTGAGCAATACTCTGCTGGTCATCTGGATATGTTGTGCCGTATCAAGAGTCTCCAAACTAGGTGAGAAATGTGCAGCCCTATACCTGTGAAATTCATTTACATATACATGTTTCAGTTTGTACTATTTAGAGATATACAGTAATGAATATATAGTTCATAATCTTTATTTTAACATAATGCATACAGCATACACTCATTGAACACATTGAACACAAATTTACAGCCGCGGAAAATATTAAGAGCCCATTTCAAAGACCATTTTAAGTTTTTTTGAATTTACTATTCATATGTATGTGTTTAGGTAAAAATATTGTTTTGTGTTTATTCTGTGAACTTCTTACAATATTTCCTCCAAATTTTAAACACAAATATTGTTTCTATTTGTATTTAATTGCAGAAAATGAAAACTGGAGAAACAGGACAAAATAACAGAAAAAGATGCTCTTTATTCACTTTTAAGCAATACAACAGTAATATTTGAAGATTAGGCAAATTAAAAATATATTTTTTTATGTAATAACCACAATTTTGTTGAAATGTAACAGACACTGGACTGGAATGACCACAATACATCTAGAAATTTGGAATGGTCTCTTAATTTTTGTCCATGGCTGTATATTCACAGGGACTGCACAGTGCAGAAGATATTTAAACCACATTTCATATATGCACACATATATTCTACTTCTACATGTTTGTGTCTGCACTCTCCTATTCAGGTTGGATACCATTGTAGGTCCACAGACCCTGAGCGGCAAAGCCAAGACCTTTTCTTCTCCCTCCCTGCACTTGTATTACAGCCAGGCCAAGAAGAAACACTCTGCCTCAGGGTCAGCTGACCCACAATCCTCAGCACATTCAGACAGCAGAGTCAAATGCTGAGGCTGTGTGTCCAGATCCCCAGTGATCTTTACACAATTGGTTTGAACATTTCAACAGTTTTAGTTTTTAAAGAACAGTGAACTAAGGGCTAAGGGCTAGACTATAGGGTGCTTTATCTGTGACTGACCCACAGCCTTATGCTCTTGACTCTGTTCAATAAATCGTTTCCTCTGCTTTTCATTATACAGAACTCTAACTGTTTAACAAGCTTGACAAATTCGTAGCCAACATGACTGTGATGCGGTTCATGGACTAACTTTTAGATCGATTCCTTTCTGCTTTCCTGAATGTTTGGGTTTGTGTCCCAAGGCTTAGTACTTTATACAGTTAGTAAAATGTTTTGTTGGGCATGGAATGGAAGCATGAAAATATTTTTAAAAAATAAATAAAATAACTTTCTAACAATCTCTAACTTAAAGCTGGCCTCGAATATCTAATAAGATACCTTAGAACAATGTTTAAGATATTGAATAAACGTAAAAGTATAGCTCACAAGAATATATTTCTTTTAATGATTTACTAATTGTCATGTCATTTAAACCTGTATAAATGAATGACTTTCAATAGACCAAAAAGGAAAAATTCTGAAGATTATATTTTGTGTAATTTTATTTAATACAGATTTCAAGCTTTTTCAAGCAAAGTATTGTAGCATACAGTATTATTGACGTTACAACAGTCTTCAGAATTTCTCATTGTGTGTCACAGAACAAATACATTTATACAGGTTTAAATGACATGAGAGTAAATGATGGCAAATTCTCACTTTTCAGTAACTATTGCTTTAAACTACAATTCATAGTTATCTGTGACTCAATGAGTAGCCTGTGATCATATACATGATTTGGCAAATAGCATGTACTCTGTATACTAGAAGTCGTGCTATAAACATCTCCTCAATTACATTTCTCCCTCCCTTTCTTAACAACACAACTTTTAAAATGTATATGACCCCAGTGTTTTTTTTCATCCAGACTTGCTTCAGCAGTGGGTCCACATCAGACACTGAGCTCCAAAGCCAGGAACCTTTCTTCTCCCTCTCTACACTTGTATTACAACCAAAGCAGGAAGAAGAACTCTGGGTCAGAGGCCTGTAGAAGGCAGGGGACTGTGGTTGAGGCTATACAGTACTTACCAGAATCAGTTAAATCTGTACATGGGGTCCAATGATGTACCTGCACAGTATACATAAAGAGATCTATTCTAGTGGTTCATTTGCCTCATGTTTGTCAGCCAAAATACAGAGTATCCATGATTTATTTCGATAAATAAATCGTGGTGATCACAGATCTCTTTTTAGTTTGATTTAAAGTACCACATAATCTTCATCATTGGACTTTCTGACTAATACAACATTTTCTTCTTCCAAGGAGATTGTGAAGAAAACACTCTGATTGGTTCATCTAATTGATGTAATATACATGATTGCTGTTGATTTAACTCAAACTGCTCTTGCATGATAAATTTGGAGAAGTCCGACAAATTTGTGCCTAGCAATATATACTGTATTTCAAATACATATTTTAACGATATTTTTGGTAGGTGAAGTATAGACCACTTCGGATGACGTAAAAACGTTGCAGAAACGTTTGAACAAAATAACCAACTGAACATTTATAACAAAATCAAAATCTTAATCAAAAATCTTTACGATTTTTTAAAGGGACAGTTCACCCAAAAATGAAAATTCTGTCATCATTTACTCACGTTCGAGTTGTTTCAAATCTGTATACATTTCTTTGTTCTGACGAACACAGAGAAAGATATTTGGAAGAACAGTTTTTGGACCCCCAAACAAAGAAATGTATACAGATTTGGAGTGAGTAAATGATGGCAGAATTTTTATTATGGGGTGAACTATCCCATTAAATGTATGTAAGATTAAAAAATGTAATAAATAAAAATGAATCTTCAAGTGCTTCTGGACCAGTGTTTACATCTTGCGAAGTCGTCTATATTAGAAAGCCTTGCAGAGAGCAAGTACATTGTACATCATATATTTATCATTCAAATGAAATCATAATGATTATAGTTTACATCATTTACAGAAACCCCCTGACACTTTTTCTGCCCTCTGTGTACATAACATAATAAAAGATGGCTGATGATTGTGATGCACTAACTTAATTTCTCATCCACTAACCAGAATCAGGTTTTGTCCTGCTGTCCTGGAACTAAAGGAACATATAAACGTACATTCTCATTTATGCTCACAGTGTCTTCTTATGTGTCATAGGGTGGATCAGATACTGGGAAAGGGCCAGATTTCTGTAGACAGGAGAGGCCGTGAGAAAATCCTCCCAGAAGGCGAGTCTCTGGAGCATGACATGAGTATGCTTGGCCGTGTGTGCAAAGTAGAGAGACAAGTAAGTCAATCATATAAACATGATGGTCAAATAATGTTACACACTTGACTTGTTAGTAATATATTTTTTAATCCTATAGGTGCAATCCATTGAGTCAAAGCTCGACTCTTTGTTGGATATATACCGTCAGGTGTTGCAGAAAGGATCCTCATCAATGCTGGGTCTATCTGCCTTGCCTCTATTTGAGCTGGATCAAACCTCTGACTACCAAAGCTCCATCCACAGTAAAGACTTATCGTCCTCTTCTCAGCATACTGCTAACGCTGTGTCTCGCTCTGGCAGCAGTAACCTGCACCGTGGCCTGCATCTTGCCCTGGCCCCCAGTGACCTCAACCTGGGTACAGGTTACACACCTTCGGCCTCCTCCTTCTCACCTTCCCCTCTACTCAACAATCAACCCTCCAGCCCCGACTGCTTCTACCCCGCTTCCCCACCTCCCATCCTCACCCCCAACAACCTTTCTAGAAGCCACCAGCGGTTCCCTGAGCTGACCAGGCCTGTGCCGACCGTCCATTCGACCTCAACCACCCTTCAGCTCCCGCCTATGGTGCCCACGTCTCAGTGCCGGCCCACCAGCCTTATCCCGGAAACGTTACAAGAAAGCAGGGCGGAGTGCCCAAACTCTTGCCTGCTGAGTACCCAACCTGAGGTTCAGTTGGACGGAGAGGCCGATAATATGGAAAGCACGGTACAGCTGAGGAACAAGCCGGAGCGTAGCTCCAAGGAAGAGGGGTCCTGGAGGAGACACTTAAGCCTCGATATCGATCCCTTGAGGCTTATGTCTTCTACAGCAACCGCCTCGCTGCAAGTCGAGCGTGGGCTTGGTAAGTCTCTCTCTGCTCAGAACCTCATGCTACCGGCTGCTGCGGACTGCCATCCCAGCCTGTCCGCTCGGAGCAGCGGCAGTAGCAACAATGAATCCAGCGACCGGGAGCCGCTGGCCGACTGGGGCGATACAGAGCTGTTCATCAATGATAAAGAGCTGGATGCCATGGAGGGTGACCACTACCTCCTTCACCATCAACAAAGCACCGATATGACCTTCTCCTCTGAACTGCTGCGGACTGGAGCCAGTGGGCCATATTCCAGTCAGGCTGGACCAAGAGATAGCCCGGAGTCCAATAACCTGCCTCACGTATGCTTAGAATAACCCCGGAGCACAGGGACATCACTGTGGAGAGCGGACACAACCTCATGTCCCCTGTGTGCTTTTATCCCCAAAGGATCTTTTCTAATTTTCAGTTTATGTTTATACATATCAATGCATGGACAGTTTGTCAACAACAACAAAAAATAGATTTTTTATCAGTGGGAAACTGATGGGAAAGAAGCATTAAAGGTTATGGTACTGAATGAGCTCTTCTTTAAGACTTGCATGGGAACGGCATGTTTAAAATCCAACAGCAAGTAGGTTTGGAAGTGTGTATGCACTTAAAGTAACAAGCTCTTGCTCAGCATTTTCACTTCTTTCTGAATGTTTTGCAGTCCACTCATTTGCATGTGTTGAGGATTAAGAACAGGAAACCAGATGGTTATTTCCAATCATGTTAAGCCGTGATGCTATGCAAACCTCAGCAGGGTTTGCAAGAAACGTCAGATAAAGAACACAGACCAAATGCATCTTCACACTGTAGCCTACACAGAGTGTATTTTCTTAATTTAACTATATACTCTAAAATGTGAGAGTTTAGTATTTGAATGCTTCATAGGTTTGGAGAAGACAAAGATTTCTTATTTTCATGTGGACATTTGGCTGCTAAAATGTGAAATGAGGAAAAAATCATATCCCTTTCATTGACACAATAAATCAACAGTTGCAATATCATAACTTACAATTGTAATTATAACTTTTTTATATGTTTGTTTGTTTTTTGCTTTCATCTAATGAGAATTTTTTTAGCTGTCAAGTAGAAAGTCATAAAGTGTTTCTGTTGGAACAGCAGCAATATTTAAGTTGTGTTTTATTTTATATTAGCTTTAAACGTCTGTAGCAATCATATCTAAATGTCTTATACCTAAACCTCAGCTTTGTAACCTCTGTTCTACGTTCCATGCTTCTGAACGGTACAATAAGTGGTTTAAGCTAAAATGCTGTCTGTATAACTTAGAATGTAACTTGTATATCGTTATGTGTATGTAGAATGATATCCATGATTATCTGTTTTTATTTTATCTTTGTTTTTGTTAAAAGCATCTGAGGTGTACATTAAGGATGTTTTTGGCACTGTACAAATGAAAGCACAACTGTTCAGATGTGTAGAGGAAACCTGCAAATGTGATGAATTGTTTTCAAATGAATATGCTTTAAATATGATCCATAATCCAGGCATAGATGAGATGCTTATTATCTTTTAGTCAAGATAAATAATATAGGCATCTGAAATTCGAACTAAGAAAATGTTGAGCTGTGGAACTAATTCATGCTTGAATTGCAGAAAATGGTTGTACAGAATTTTTTGTCTTTTTAACACATTATTAATATTACAATTGCTATTACTTTTCTGAAAGTTTTCTTTCATTTGTAATCGAATGTTTTACGGTGCCTTTTTGCATTTGATTAAACATTCATCAAATTTATGTATTCGTAACAGCACTCTTATCTTTAACTCTTATTGAAAATATGTTTGTGTTTCAATAATTGCACATTCTCTGTTTGGCTGTGAACTTAGAGCGTCTGTCAGTTTAAGCAACGTTTCTTTGTTTTACCACTTGATCAAATAATTTATTACACAGAAACTGGCCTTAATATACATGCTTGATAATGTTAACGTTCTCTGTCAGAATAATTTATTTCATCATTGTGCACATAACAGAGTTGATGCTCTGGGATTGAAAAATGCAAAATGAAAATCTATTATCATCATAATCTTTAAATAAAGAAAAGACTTGAAACTCAGTCCAGGCTGCTTTATTAACATCTATGTCTTTAACTCATGAAATTCCTAGTTCTCTGCCCTTTCCAAAATGACATTATTTTCATCTTGTAATAGTATTTGAATTACTATTTCATGTACAATATTTATTTTCATTATTTTCATTTCATCTCCACCACAATACAATTTTTTTGTACACCTCAACAAAAGTGGTCATTTTAAATTTAAAAACCTTACCATAAATAGCAGAAATAAATCATTAGCATAAACGAGATATAAGGTAGGCCTATAGCCTAAAACCCCTATATCCCATATTATTTTGTTATAATTTTAAAACATAAATGCAGCAAGTAGTCTGCAACTTTTTTGATTAAAAATGAACAAAATCAGTTATTAAAATTTTACATTTTATACATTAAAAATGGTGTTTGAAACAGTGTATTTTACCTCACCCTGTTTCACAATAAGCTTAAAATAATTTGTCATTAATTTTATTATTTAGTTTTATGAGAATATTATGAATTATTAAACAATTAAAATAATAAGAATATAAATACAATGAACTGTGAATTTTTATTAGAATAACTCCGCAGGTAATTTGCAATTTTAAGTTTTAAACAGAGATGGCGATAGAAAGGCAAATGTTGCTGATTACAACTTCATTTGAACGGAAATAACGGTCACCATGGTAAAGGGAGCACGTGAGCGGAAATTGACTGACGCGGTCGTCTCTAATCAGCGATTTATTCGTCCGGAGAGAAACTTTGAGTAAACATTGGTTTGGGCTTGTATTTGTGTTTTAAATGTCGGACTGGGAGGATGACTACGACGCTGACGGTGTGGCGCTTTCGAAGCCGCTGTCAGTTCAGACTCTGCAGGTGAAGTCATTGAGGCCTCTGTCTCCTCAAGGGGCTTGGACCAGAGACACCAATGCGCCACGTGCTAAAGTTGACTTGGATGGCGGGCAGTGGAGAAACTGGAGAGAGCCACCATTTTGTGACGGTGAAACCAGGAAAAATAACAGTTACGGTCGGTCTAGGGGTGGACGTTCTGGAGGTCGTGATGGAGACAGGTCAAGGTCATCACCGATAACACTTAATGTGGACAACTCTCTGGTCGGGAGGATCATTGGTAAGATGCAGATGTCTGAAGCTCATGTAGGTAACTTACAGCATGAAACTGTTGTGCATGTGTCAGTCGTCTGTATGACCATCTATCATGACTGTATGACCAGGTCGAGGCGGTGCGAAAATCCGGGAGTTGCAAGAAAGCAGTGGAGCATCAATAAAGGCAGGTTAAATTCAGTAGCCTTTGCTAATCGTTTTTTTTTTATTGTAACACCTGGTTTAGCTCGTCAAGCCTCGGAAAAAAAACGTTTTTGAGTAACTTAGTTAATGAATATTGACATTTTCAGATTTTGTTTTCGCGGTATGGTCTGGTTAAAAAAACGCGTTTTCCCCCCCATTGAACACAGTATTTAAGCAACACAAAATATTTGGAACAATAATAAACATGTAGAGTATGTCAGGTTAAATCAAGCATTTCAAGCTTTCTAGTCATTTTTTCTAGTAATTATACATGCACACATACACATATAAATAAACTAAATGTAGATGAGCTAACAACAAATTAAACATAAACAAAAACTAGCACAGAACCTGGTGGATTTCTGCACTATCCGTCTTTGATGAGACATTAAAACAGCTCATACCTTTAGAACGGTATTACAACAAATTGTAGTGTTTTTAAAACCGTGACTTTCTCAAATCGAGGTATACCTTGAATCCGGTATTCGGCCCATGCCTGTTACTCACCCTTCATTGAAAGTGGGTCTGTCAAGCTCCTAAAAAACAAGTTAAGTTAGTTTAAACTTTTGCACTTTTACTAATGCTGCCTCAGCTTATTTAAAAAAAAATTAAACTTTTTTTACTTCATAACTGTGAGTTTAGAACATGGAGATAAAATAACATTTTATTTTGTGGTACATTTGATTCAATACCTAACGTATTTGGCAGATAAACCAGGGTATAGATGAAGCAGAGGTGCTGATCTTTGGAGCCAATGATATTCAGCTCAAAGCCAAAGATATGATTGAAGAGCTGGTGCAGGGGGGCTCTGTCAGAGGTCCTGGACGCCCCAATGGTAAATCATAAAGCGACAGTATTTAAGATCATGCCAATTTTACATTCTTATTTCATTGTCAGTTCAAGTGCATAAAATATATTTTATTTTTCGTTTTGTCATTTCACTTTTATCTTCAGGAAACAGCAACACAGGCTATCCGCGTGATTCCTGCTGGTCATCTTCTGCTGTTCAGGCTGTGGCTGCAACTGCACCTGCTCGTGTGCCTATTGACTGGACAGCACTCCGAGAAAACCGTGATAAATATGATGCTATGAAATGGCAAGGTGATGCTATAAAGACCGATTTGGACATTACTGGAAGGGCTGTACCTGATTAAACAACAACCTCTCTATCATCCTATAGATCTTCCTCCTCTAAAGAAGGATTTCTACATTGAATGCGAATCTGTGGCTGCTCGCAGTGTGGAAGAGGTCAAAATTTGGAGGTACTGTAGAAGTGTACTGTGTTACTTCTATTTTTCCTGCAGAGGGCGCCACATATTACAAACAATATCTTGCTCTGAGATGTATTAAACTGTGATTATAACTTATTCTACAATACGAGGTCTTTGGGTTGTTTTTCTTTTGAAAATAAAACAGTGCTTTATAAGAGAGATCATTTGTGAATGCATGATTTGCACTGCTTTAAGTAATAAGAAATGGTTATACTTACATTATTCTACTCTTGAAAACCAGAAAAGAGAACAACAACATCTTTGTGGATGATTTGATTGAGGGGGAGAAAAGAACCTTTCCCAATCCAGTGTGCACTTTTGAGGAGGCTTTTGCTCACTATCCTGGTATAATGGAAAACATCGTCAGAGTGGGATTTCAGAAGCCAACTCCCATTCAGGTACAGAGTAGCACATTCTAATCTACCCACCTTAAATTAGTTTATTTGTCAATATTTTCTGTATTTTTTTGTGTGTTAAAGGACGGTATGCTAATCTTAAGCCAAAATGTCACTGTTTCACGGTATGACTGTACTGCAGTTACAGCTTTAAAATGTGTTCTTTAAAATGTCTGAAAAACTTTAAAAATTTGTTTTTCATTGAACACACTTAGTATTTAAGCAACACAGAATATTTGGAACAGTAGTAAACATGTACGTGTTCATGTTAAATCCGTGCTTCCCTAACTTTTTGAAAGCACGGCACCCCTTTCTAGTCTTTTTTACATGCATTTTTAGTAATTAAACTACATGCTTACATACACAATAATTTTATTTTTTTAAATGCAGATGAGCAAACAATGAATTAAGCATCAACAAAAAATAGCACAAAACCTAGTGGATTCCTTCACTTTTTGTCTTTGATGAGACATAAAAACAGCTCATACCTTAAGAACGGCATTACAGAACATTTTAGTGGTTTTAAAACTGTGACTTTATCAAACTGCAGTATACCTTGAAACCGGTATTTGGCCCATGCCTTGTCAAAGGCCATGTTTTTGCTGTGTACTGTTTTGATAAATGTAGAGGGGTATGAAGTGTTACGTTTTTCTTTGTCATTTTGCATAATTCACATTTTTATGTTGTACTGATTTGAGCGTTTTTGGTTCCCTGATTCAACCTTTGTTGTCCTCACATCTATCAGCAAGAACATAAGGGCTACACACCTTGTATAGGAATGACAATACTGCAGTGTTTTGTAATTTCAAATAAGTCATTGCCATGTTCACTTTCCTCTTTATAATAATACCTCTATGTAGTGTTGTGACATCAGTGACATTAGTCATTTCTTAATATACGTATATTTTTATTCCTTACTTTCACACTTCATAGTATTAGGCAATGTTTTAAAAAACGTCACCCTTTCATTACACAGGATGTATTTGTGTAAATGGTAATGTTTTGGTTTAATGTTATCATTTCAAATCTCCTCCTTTGTGCCACAACAACATGATTGAAAAATCTGATTTGACAAACAGCTGTAGTAGGTATGTATTTTAAAAGGCTTGACTGAAAGAGTTCCTAGAACGACTAGATTAACAGGTCATAATTTTAAAAAAGGCCGGCCGATTGTGTTTCAAGTTGCAGTGTAAGATGCCAATTTTGATATGTAGATAACACAATGGTATGTCAAGATTTCTTTTCTTGAAGTAAGTTCTGGAGGCAGTTTGTTAAGATGCCAGTGATACTCCCCCAGAGAAACATTAGCAGTATTTGTTTTTTTTCCTCAATATAAAAGTGTGTAAGATTATTTGTCTCATGGTGCAGTCACAGGCCTGGCCAGTAGTTCTGAAGGGAATTGACCTGATTGGAATAGCTCAAACAGGAACAGGCAAAACTCTGGCTTACCTACTTCCTGGCTTCATTCATATGGATGAACAGCCTTTGTAAGTCTAAACCAGGCCTCCCTTTTTCCCCTATTTTCATTCACTTATCTCTTATTGTACATTCCACAGCCTTCCTATTTCCCATTCATAAACATGTTTGTTTCAGACCCAGGGACAAGCGGAATGGTCCCGGCATGTTGGTTTTGACTCCCACTCGTGAACTTGCCCTTCAGATTGAAGCCGAGTGTAACAAATACAGCTACAAAGGTTTTAAAAGGTGCTGTAAGCATGATAATTCATCATCAAGAAAAACATGTGTATGTTTATCTGTTCCACTTTTCTCATTGTTTACAAAGCTTCTTTGTTTAATAGTATCTGTATCTATGGAGGAGGTGACAGACGGGCTCAGATTAATAAAGTTAGCTGTGGTGTGGATATAGTCATTGCCACGCCAGGACGATTAAATGATCTGCAGATGAACGATCTCATCAACTTGCGCTCCATCACCTATCTGGTGTGTTAAGTGCATGCTGGAATTAGATTTTTTTTGTTTAATCAGATGAACATACCAGAATGACCAGTTGGTTTTATTTGTTTTATATCTGTTTTCCTATACTTTCTGTCTAGGTTTTGGATGAGGCTGATAGAATGTTGGATATGGGCTTTGAACCTCAAATCTTGAAAATCATTCTGGATATTCGGCCTGATAGACAGACCCTTATGACCAGGTTTTTCTTTGCAGTTGTTTAGTTTTTGTATTTAGGTATTAACATTAAAGGTTTTTCTAAAGCGCAATATTTTAACCAATTAAACTTTAGAATGTTGTATTGGTTATTGATTACGGAAAGAAGTATTTATTTTTTTATTCCTTTCAAATGGTTTGATGCAGATGCTTTCTGTTCCGCTGCCCTCATTTTTTCTTATATTGTGGTTATAGTGCCACCTGGCCAGTGGGTGTCAGACGGCTGGCAAAATCCTACCTGAAAAACCCCATGATGGTTTATGTGGGCACTTTGGATCTAGCAGTGAGTAAACCCTTGGTTAAATTAATCATACACAGTTCACACACACAATTAAATGGATAATGTCAGATAAAGCTGCAATATAAGTGAAATGTATAGAAATAAATAGTTTGAAATATAGAAATCTGTTCTGGGCAATGATGTACATAATCTGGTGTTGTTTTAAACACTCATACAGTTTTATAGGGAACAAAAATTGTGCTTTTCTGCTGGGGCTTTTTATAATGTCTTGCTGTGTATCTGTCTCCTTCAGGCGGTGAACACTGTTCAGCAGATGGTGCTGTTTGTACCGGAGGAAGAAAAGAAAGCTTATGTGTTTGATTTCATCCAACGGATGGAGCCTCTGGACAAAGTACTAATATTTGTTGGAAAAAAAATTAAGTGAGTTCTTCAGTAGAATAACACTTGTGAGTAACCCTGGTTTGATTTCACGATACAGGATACAGGGTGGTTTTCTGCAGGTTTTGCAGAAGTGATACTGAAATGTTTTGGAAATTATGTCATTGCATATGCTGTATGATGATTTAAAATTACAACGCCCTTCGTGTGCAGCTTACTCGAGGAAGGTATTACTGGAAAGAGCAGTTGGTAGATCCTTCAATTTGCTAAAAATGAAACTTAGCATTTCTTCTGTAAAAGGGAGTGTCAGATTGTTTCCTCCTTGGTCACACCTGTGCATCTGGGGCAGTTTTTGAGGTCTTTTAGAAAGCAAACAGAGTAATTGAAGATTTGCGTCATCAATTAAAATATGACTTTTGGTTCTATGTTTGTAAAACCTTAAACCTGACATATTTTCTCCATTATAATATAAAACACAATTTTTTTATTTTAGTAAAACGAGCACAAATGTCGCAACATGAAACAGATGCATGTAAAACAATCAATTGAATATTTCAAAGGTGGCCTTGTCCGGTTCCAAATGAACTCTGGTACGGTTAGTTTTAAGGTGTGAACATGTCCCGACCTTGATCCGACTTGTGCGCAGCGCCACTGTCAGCATGTTATGCTCTCTTCACCGTAACCATTTTGCATAGGGATGGGCATTGAAACCTGTGTCTGTAAATGCTTTTTATACCCACGCCTGGCTACACATCACACGTGCGTCTTCCAAAACGGGCAAGGAACACACAACCTGCCTCTCATAACTTGTTTTACTCGTGCCTGGTTCTGTATTAAAACAAACATATTCAAATTTCATTTGAATTAAATCACATGACACATTTTCTACTCTAATTACTTAAAAACAAATAAATCAGCCAAACATATGTAATACATTATAAAGTTGAGAACTTCAGTAATCCAGCTTAAAATAAACATGCATAAAACTGTCCAAAAAATCTGTCGCTTATTTAAAAGTAGCCAATTTTTGCACTTCCTGCTTTTCCCCGCTTGAGATTTTCTGTCCTCTGAATGGATGACCTTAGCACACGTGGTTTTGTTAACAAATTTTGGTTCACTTGGAAACAGGGCAGTGGGAAAGGAAACCGCACCAAACAAAAACATTGTATTTGGATCGTACCACAGCAAGTGAACTAGCGGACTTTTCTGGTGTGAACCCTTAGTATCCTGCCGTCATATGCATTTTATACTATGATCTCTTATATGTTATGAAAAATCTAGTGTCTTATTTGCAGACTTGTTTAATCAGAATGCAATTTATTAGAAATGATGCTTTCACTTACACTGTTCACTCCTGTACAGAGCCGATGACCTCTCCAGTGACCTGTGTCTGCAGGGTGTAGCGGTACAATCTCTGCATGGAGACCGAGAACAGTGTGACAGAGAAGAGGCACTTCAGGACTTTAAAGATGGTATGCTAAAATAAGCTGTAAATGGAATGGAACGAGTCCTAACATGCTTTACCTCAATACTAGATGAGCTGTTTTGAATTTATGTTCAAAATCACAATCTACCATCTGCGGTCACTGTTTAAGGTCGTGTGCGTATCCTGGTGGCAACTGACCTTGCTTCTCGTGGGCTAGACGTTCATGACATCACCCATGTGTTCAACTATGACTTCCCTCGTAACATGGAGGAGTATGTACACAGAGTTGGAAGAACAGGTCGTGCTGGGTGAGTAGAGAGGGTGTGGCTCTGAGGAACAAAGAATTAAAATAGAACAATGCAGTTGTTTGGCTTTTGTAATCAGTTTCATATCTCAGGAGATCTGGTGCATCTGTAACCCTGGTTACAAGAGACGATTGGAGAATAGCTTCAGAGTTGATCACTATTCTAGAGAGGTCTGGTCAGGTAAACTCGCCTGCAGGCATCTACTATCAGACTTGTTAAATGTTAAACTTTTTTTATTGCTGTCACATTTGTCAAATGTTCAGTTAGGATGGCAGCTACTTGACTAGAGCATCCGTCACTGCCTATGACATCACACAATCCTGTGTGTGCAAATTCTGTGTATTAACTGCATGGATTATCTGAACTTTAAATTTGAGTGCATTGTGATGACGAATGATTTTTATCTTTCTTTAGGATGTACCAGAAGAACTGGTACTGATGGCTGAGCGTTATGAGAAACATAAGAGGGAGAGAGAAATGTTTGCACCCAAAGGTGGCAGAGGAGGAGGAGGAGGAGGATGGAGAGGTGGTTTTAGAGGAGGCTCAGACCGACGGTTCTGATCTCCTATAAGGTGATTTGTTTTTCTCTGTCTTAGTCCACTATGGCAACAAATTAAGCACAGAAAATATATGACAACACAATCGTGATACAACTAAAACCTGGAACTAGTAGTAGTGTTTAATTTTATCTTTCAGATCAATATATCTGCACTTCCTGGAATTTCATTCCTAAGCTTTTAAATAGTTGGGCCTCTGTATAGAAAGGCCTGTGAAGTTTTGGTAAACAACCTTTTACATTCTGTTAAGGCACACAGCTTTATTTTCAAAGTATGCTGAATGGATTTTTTTTTATTGTGAGTTTTTTTTCCCCTGTTCAGTTACATTCATTTCTACATATCTACTTTGAGGCTTATGTGAGGCACATGCCTCTATAAGTAGATCATGTACTTTGTTCAGTTAAACGAATATAAAATAAAGAAATTAAACAACTTGAAAGATATTTCTTGAATTTTATTTTAAAATACAACTTTCAAGGTAAAAGTGGGGTTAATACAATTCATAGAAAATCTGAAGTTACTGAAATATAGGAAACATATTGTTTCTTTGGATTTCAATTTCCTTTGCCAGAAATTCACAGTTGTTCTTAGGCAGGTAGTCCTGATTAAAGAGATTTTGGGATGGGACAAAAAAGTTACAGAGATCTTGGTTTTTTAAGCCTCTGACAAAGTCATCTAGAAGCTGCTGGAAGCAGTCGGCCAGCTGACTGTATGCCCACTCGCTGTCTTTTACTTTTGTAGTGCAAGCGTGGAGCAAGGTTGTCTTTGCATGGTAGGAGCAAAACTTAGACATCTTATCTGGGTGCTCTTTTTTGAGTTGACTAAGAAGATACTTCAAAAGCTTTAGGCATTCCTTCCTGTAAAATAAACCAAAGTTCAGTTTTCTCAGTGAGCTTGTTTACAGTGTTTTTTTTTATTATCCTGGAAATAGACCATTATTTTTCATTTTTTTGAGCATGTGTAAGCAATAAAGCTCCAATAAAATAAATTCTGTGCTAAAAACTAAAACATTTCAACACACAACAGGGGGAACAAAAACTCAGAATTGTTACCTGCAGCATTTCGTTCCTTGAGCCTCGCAGCAGGTTTTGGAATGGCCATGTCTTTTCAGAATGTGTTTTTCAATATGTGAAAAAGAGATTCGCCAGGCATCTGTGTAGAGAACAGTTTCCAAATAACATCAGTTATTTTTAATTTATTGAAATACTGATAGTGATAAAAATTATTGTACCCTTTGCAACAACTCCACTATGCTCCACATTTCCTTTTCCCTCATATTTGGGTACCAGGTAGTATGGATCGCGCTTCAGATCAGTTTTCTCCTTGGTTCCAAGCCATTTTTCTATTTTAAAACCATCTTTAGTGTAGGTCGGCCAACTGCCGTGAACCTTAAGCCCAAGAACGAAGTCAATGGAAATTGTATTTCCATTTTCAGTTACCTCCAGTGTTACTGCAGGACACTTTTGCTTCTTGCGTTGTACCTTAATTTTGTCTGCAAGAGCATAACATGACGATGGTTAGTTAGACAATAGTATGGTTATTTGGTTAGTAATCTGTGTTGAGTGCAATGCAATGTGAGTAGATTATGTATAAAATCTGGTCTACATTTCAGTGATTCCACAGCCTCCTTGACACAATCCCTGAACTCCTTCAGCATTTCACTGGCCTGGATTGTCTTGTCATTATTCAGAAATTTCTCCAGAGGATGTTTATTCGGATGTCGTTTCAGTGCAATGCTGTAAAATGCTCCTTTGTCATTGAGGGGCTGAATATCCACTCTCTCCACAGGAACAGTCAGCATAACATCAAATTCATCAGCCTCACAAATCTAAATTGAGATGGGAAATGACCATAATCGCACATGAAGCATGTTTAAACCTTTCAACAGGCATTGCTTCACTTGTGTAGTGGCTATGAGCTACACATGATGGTTATGTATCAAAAGAACATACTGGCTTAATTTATGTCTACAATACGTGATGCTGTGAAATCGACAGTTTATTTATACTTACTTTAACGTTTTCATAATAACTTCCAGTTGGTAAACACTCGATATCTTTACACCAGGACATTTTTCGTTTCAGATGTAAAATGACTTCGTCCCTTATCTTATTAACACAGCTGGACGCTTTAGACCTCTCGGATTGTTTGATCTTTAATTTCACAATAGTTGCTTGGAGAACTTTATCTAGGTCATTGACGGAGCCCTGATGTTCCGTACTTTCTGTGTTGTTAGAACTTTGCTTTTTTGTAACTTTTGGTTTGCGTTTTTCCTGAGACGTGCTGTTGGGGAGCTCCGGAGATGCGTCTTCTGTGACGCTGTCCGTGTCTGAAAGGTCTTTCTGTTTGCTGCTCTGCCGATTGCCGTTTCCTCGTCTTGATGTGGGGTTTTTATCGGACTTGACTGTAGCAGACTGATCTTGACTTTTTGCGCTCTTCTGTGCGTCATTCCCGGTCGCGTGTGCCTCACTGACTGAATCAATGGGAGCAGATTTACGCGCTCTTCTGATCTTCTCTTCTGTTGTGCGCTGATCGTCGGTCTGTGAAGAATCATTTTCCTCCTTACGGTCTTTTTTACTCTGTTGGTTGCTGGTTGCTTGTCTTGGTGCGGCTTTATCGTTGTCTTTACTTTCAGACGTATCAGTCTGCTTTTTACTCTGTCCACTGCCGCTTCTCAATGTTGGCGCGCTTCCATTGCGGGTGTCCGCGGGGCTCTCCGTGGGTTGTTGTTTTTTATCACTATTATACGGACCTCTCTGCTCTTGACTCTTTCCACTGCCTTTTGCTTGAGCTTTGCTAGAAGGCTGACCAGGACATTTTGCTCGGGCGCCGCTCGGTCTTCTCGGGCTGCTCATGATGGCAGGTGACACGCTTGTGACACGCTCCGTTGTAGGCTATTAACAGGAAATTGATGTTTTACAGAACTGTAACGAAACTAGCATTAGGATGTCATGCTTCTGCGGTTGTCAAATACATCACAGTGCTGTTATTATGAATGGGTAGTGAAAGACAAGATTGTCTGGCGGCGTTCCTTCCAGGTTTGTGATGCGCTTTAACCTGTGCGGATGCTCAATACGTAGGGCAACCTGGCAAAGTTTTTGCGTAATTAAAGCTTAACAAAACAGTTGCAATTCAGGTTTAATTGTTTATTGTAAACGTGTCGTTTTATTGAGTCCTTGGCTGCTATTTTAGAAATGTTTGTCCTCCCCATTCTAGAAGATGCGCTTGAATATGGACGCCGAGTGCGCAGACTTGGGACTTGTTTCATTTCTCACTTCCTAATGCTGTGGCGCGTTTACGTGACAGCATCTTTATGCAGTACTCAGTGCAGGTTAGGATTTATGTGCTTTATGGTACCAAATTTGCAATTTTTTTTATGATGGCAAAGCATGTGTACAGTAGGCTATGTAAACAAACAGCTTGCGTTGATATGGGAATATTTTAAAATGTATTTTAAAGCTCTACAATGAAAAATATTGGTCAGTTGATAACTGTTAAATCTACTTTATGCAGAGATGGTGCATATTGTCAAATAGGCTAAATGTAGACAATAATACAAATAATACTTTTGCCACCGTGTTTAAGTAAAAAGTCCTAGTCCCATTATCAAGATTACGGACCTCTTGCGACATCGTGTGGTTGCACAAAGCTACAAATTATCCAACAAATCTAGAAGAAATGCTTGTAGGGTTCCATCAAATTTTTTCTTTAATAAAAAGCTTTTTCTGTAGTGTCTTGTCTAAGAATGAACTGAAAACAAACTCATTCATTATGATTAAGACAACTTTAATATGACAAGAAAGCTTTTCATTTTGTATAAGGTGCAATAGCTAATGCCAATTAAAGTCAACAAGTGCTTGTGCGGAGTTAGCATATGCCAAAGTGCTAAACATAAAGCTATAAGTGCTCAGAATTGCATTGGCCCAGATGTGGGCTGATTTAGAATGCTTTGTTTTACATTTACGTTGTTCTGCAAAGCTAAACATACAGGTTCTCAAAGTCTGGTAAATATGGTCTTTTAAGTAGCTTACTAAAAGTGGATACTGAACACGCACATAGTATTTTGCAAACAATCACTAAAACGAGCAAAGACAACACAGTGAGAACCAGGCTGAAACTGCACTCCAGAGCAAGAGAGATCAAGATTTTACAATCACATATGGTTTTACCAGCCATCACTGAAGAGAAAAGCACTAATTCAACAAAAACATTACGTTCCATTGTGTGGAGTTAACGGTCAACATACAAATCGGGTTATTTAATGGACTGCTCTGTTATTATTTTTTCCTTCTGATACTTTTGCGATGCATTGGAACAATTAAGCAGTCTCTGACTATAGAACCTAAACAGCCAATAGGATAAAAGAGTTGGATGGCCACTCTTTTTCCATATGTGTCTCTGGAGTTGGCAGTCAAACACAACATTCATTTGACCTTCTGGGCTTTCTGAGCGGATTTGGTGATCTTTCCACTCGTCGGGGTCTTCTTCTCCACCCCCTTGATCACTCCCACCGCAACCGTCTGACGCATGTCGCGCACAGCAAAGCGACCTGCAAACCAAAAATTCAGTTAGCTTCAATTCATTTGATTTTATTTTGAATAAAATGGCGGGATAGCACTCACCCAGGGGAGGGTACTCTGAAAAGCTCTCCACACACATGGGCTTCCCAGGAACCATGTCAACAATGGCCGCATCACCTGACTTGAGGCTCTTGGGGTTATCCTCAAGCTTTTTCCCAGAGCGACGGTCGATCTTCTCCTTCAGCTCTGCAAACTTGCAGGCGATGTGAGCAGTGTGGCAGTCCAGCACAGGAGCATAGCCAGCACTGATCTGCCCTGGGTGGTTCAAGATGATCACCTGATGGTAAAAAAATAAACCTGCTCGGTTGTCTGGAATCAACTAGTGATGTTTATAGATATAGAGCTTACTTGAGCCGTGAAGGTGGCCGCCTCCTGGGGTGGATCATTTTTGCTGTCTCCAGCGACGTTGCCACGACGGATGTCCTTGACGGAAACGTTCTTAACATTGAAGCCAACATTGTCCCCAGGCAAGGCCTCTGAGAGAGCTTCATGATGCATCTCCACAGACTTGACCTCAGTTGTCACGTTGACAGGGGCGAAGGTCACTACCATGCCCGGCTTCAAGATGCCAGTCTCTACACGGCCCACAGGTACGGTTCCGATGCCTAGTGATTGACATTTAATTCAATTCAGCTTTATATTAGCGAAATACTTTTATTTGTATTCACCATTAGAAAAAAGACAGTAGGACTCACTAGAAAGAAGTCAAATAGTTTGCTTGCAAAAAGACTAACCTCCGATCTTGTACACATCCTGAAGGGGCAAGCGGAGGGGTTTGTCAGTCGGACGTGTTGGAGGCTGGATAGCATCCAGAGCCTCCAAAAGAGTAGTCCCAGATGCATTCCCTTCCTTCCTGGTGATCTTCCAACCCTTGAACCATGTCATCTAAGGAAGGACATCAAAGCTATTGCTGAAGACATTGTCCTGTTTTACCACAGTAACTCAAGGTGACCACCTGTCATTTTCATAAATACGGAATCTGGAAAAATGTGTAATTGTAATAAAATAATATTAGACTTACGTTTGGACTGGCTTCAAGCATGTTATCTCCATTCCAGCCCGAGATGGGCACAAATGCCACCGTATCAGGATTATAGCCAATCTTCTTAATGTAAGTGCTGACTTCCTTCACAATTTCCTCATAACGCTTCTGGCTGTAAACAGGTTCAGTGGAATCCATCTTATTGACTCCCACAATCAGCTGCTTTACACCCAGTGTGTAAGCCAGAAGAGCGTGTTCTCTGGTCTGACCATTCTTTGAGATCCCAGCCTCAAACTCCCCTACACCAGCCGCCACAATCAGCACGGCACAGTCAGCCTAAAAAGGTAAGAAAAATACTATTAGTTAAAAAAAAAACGTGTGAAACCGTTTTGAATAGCTTTGATATATAACAGGTTTATACATGTTTTGTTTGTATGTCTATTTATTTTACCTGGGAGGTTCCAGTGATCATGTTTTTGATGAAGTCCCTGTGTCCTGGAGCATCGATGATGGTGACGTAGTACTTGCTGGTCTCAAACTTCCACAGGGAAATGTCGATGGTGATTCCTCTCTCTCGCTCTGCTTTGAGTTTATCCAGCACCCAGGCGTACTTGAAAGAGCCCTTTCCCATCTAGGGGTTATACACACTGACAGCGTGAAAAATTGTTAAATATTGATTTAAGTGTGCTGTCCAATGTCAGTATCTTACCTCTGCAGCTTCCTTCTCAAACTTCTCAATCGTTCGCTTGTCAATCCCACCACACTTGTAGATGAGGTGGCCGGTCGTGGTGGACTTCCCAGAATCCACATGGCCAATGACAACAATGTTAATGTGGAGCTTCTCCTTTCCCATGGCTGACTGCTTTATTTAAAGTGACAATAAACCTGCGAAGCCAACAATCAATCAATGTATAAACCTATATAGACAAACTTTTTACTTGATGACTTTCATCCTGTTTAACCTACATTCATTCCATCACAAGAGGGAATAGTCTAACTTTAACTTAGTGTCATTCAAACTTAAAATGTAGTATGGGCGTGAATTAACATTTTTTCAATTGTTATGTCTTTCAGATTTCCTTTGGGTTGCGCATTGGCACTTGGCACAAACATCAAAATTGAGGACTTGCTATGACAATATGACATTTACCATAAGATAGTTTGTTATTGCAATCAACTCAAACTTAAATAAAAACTACTCTGAACAAATGTGTTTATTCCCTTCAATATTATTTTTTCTTTAGATTATACCTGTTCACATGGGTCCTAGAATTTAAAGTTTGGGAATCTCTGACTTCCCTATTTAAATGTGTTGACATTGAAATTGTATTCAATAGAGAGAGAACGACAAGCAGGCGACAAATTTGGTTAACAAATATGGCATTCGCTGTACACTCTTGCTTCAAACCAACATAGTTTATAATTTTTCTGCCTATTTAGGCTCGTAGATCAGCCAAGTAACTGGCAGCTCCTTTAACAGACTGGGCCAGCTATTCTCCTGCTTGGAACATCTCTGCTCTGCAGACCTCCATTTTGTAAAGATACTCCTACCGGGTTTAAAAGTCTGGCAGCCATTTGTGAGAAAGCTTTGAATAACCATTATTGTTTTACATAGAAGTACCTGGTTAGCTAGGTTCACAATCAATTCTAAGCTAGTGCATTACATCATGGTCTCCACATGTGAATTATTGCATCACCCTTGATCATAAATGATCAAAAATGAATCCGGCTCAGAAATCCAAAACGATCTTTAAGAGAAAAGACGAACTGACTAGTGTTAAGTTAATTCCCTGCTTAACTCGAGAGGTTAACAGAAGGTCTGTTCCTGCTGAGGTTATCTAACACAGACGCATTCTTATTAAAATAAACCTGTTATGACTGACAGTCGAAGCAGTCGCATGAAAACACATCAATTCTTATTTTTCAGCTCAAGTGCACAAAATCGTTACGATAATTACTCGTCGACGCGTGCAAGTTGACAATAATGTCTAGGGGATTTAACAGAGCAATCCTGCAGCTGCCGCCATGTTCTGCCATTCACTAGCCTGTATCTAGCGCAATGTCGAATACAAGCATCAAAAACCACTTATTACAAGAGCCAAATGTTTAGCAAACATATCTCGACATCAGACCTCCTTTTAGTAATACAGACATGTTTAATGGCTTATTTTCAAGCGTGCGGATGAAAATGCGTGTGAATGCTATAGGTACTGTACCTGCGCGTGCACTCAGGATACTTGAGCGGTGCTGAAGAAGCTGTCTGAGCTCGACAGAAGCCACTGCGCATGCTCTGGCCGTTATAGCCGAGAGCGCAGGTCTGTCACGGAGGATGCTTGTGCTCAGTGTACTGTTGTAAAGCACTTTATTAACGTTTGGAATTGATGTTTATAAAAAAAGCTTGATGTTTGAAGAGTTTGTATCGATCGCACACCAGATGTTGAAATAGGTGACTCCTAATATTTAATATTCTTTAAAATCTCATTTAGAATTATACCACATCAAAGTCAACAATGCGAGTGAAATTATTTTATTTGATATACACATTTAAAAGGTAATAAAGCATTCACAATCCATGTAGGCTATTACACAAGTTACGGTATTTACAATTAAATACTTTACAAACGACATTAATCACGGCTAAAATCGAGCAATTTATACAATTTATAAAATATATAAACAAATGTCCCTTATAAGAAGTTGTTGATTGTAACACAAGATATGTGCAAATGATACAAAAAGGCATGAGAACAAGATACTTTTTCCTTCACATCATTTTAATTTTAGTCATTCAAGTTAGTTTTCTTAAAAAAACTAATCAAAAACCATGTCACAAACAAGATAGCAAATAAGAAACTGACAATCCCGAAATTACTAAAATCATTTACCCAATGTAATGGGTAATAATATGTTATATTGAAAAATATTATTAAAAAACACTATTGTGCAATATTCATTATTAGTGTGTAAACTGCATTGTTTCCCTTTAGCCTTCTGAAAATGGCTTACTGCAGACATATTTTACTGGCGGTGTATTCTCTGGACAGCCCATGGCTGGACTGTGCCCTTCCCAAATAATGTAAAGAAAATGGCTCCAAATATATTGATTCCCGCTGAGATGTAGAAGACATTTCGCCACTCTGCAATGGTGTTCTAGAATCAAGCAAAATATTGAAGCACTTGTTACTAATCATAAAATGGTCAGATCACATCTGTCGTGATGATTGGAATGCAGTGAACAGCTGTCCAGTCATATCACACAAAAAATAATCTTTAAAACTCTTTTAGAACAAAAATGCATTAATCCTTAATATCAATGAATGCATTAACACATTATTACTGTTAGGGAGGGATAGTTTTGTGAACCTGTCACATGTATTTGCACAGAGTCTGTTATCATAGGATTGGGTAGTCTTATCTATACTGTTTAAACCAACATACCGAGTATATACAGTACTATACTTTGATCTGCACCAAAACATGACATTGAAGGTGAACTAATGAATGCAACTGTATGTGTTGTTTATATAAAAAACACACTTACAGATTTAGTCAGTGATCTTGCTATCACAGGTCCCACCATGCCAGGTATAGTGGCAAATGAATTTGTGATCCCAAGCAATATCCCAGCATAGCTGTGAAGGACAAGGTTTTATATAATTGCGTCATATAGTTTGTGGCCACCTGCATACATGCTGCAAACAAAAACAACTTTGGATTATTAAAATTGCCTTACGAAGGAGCAATGTCCAAATGATTGATGTTAAATCCAGAGGCTGAAACGCCCCCAAGAGATGAAGAGATGGTGAGGAAAGCAATAGCCAAGAAGTAGTCACAGTTGGTATACCCAGCAGCTACTAGAAAGACAGCTGGTCCCATCATTCCTGGACACATTCAATACATACAGCCATAAATACAGTTACATACTGTACTATATCTAATAGATGCAATGATTCACTGTTAGACCTTAGCAGGATTTTTACTGTAACTGTAACTAAAGATATACCTTTAAACAGTCATTGCAGTAGTCTACTGTACAAAGACCTACAGTATTTAACTGGCAACAGTGCTGCCCGTATGTTACTGTAAAAATCCTGCTAAGATCTAACATTGTTGTTTTATAGACAATATGTTATACTCCCACTGCAAACCCTAAATAGGCATTTTTATTTTTTAACATTAAACATGTTGCGCATGTGAGGACATTTTTTTAAATTTGTCTTAAGTACTGCTATGACATCTATTACCTTATTTATATTTAAATTACTACATCACAATTGCCTTAAGTGTGCATAATGTCAAGTGATGTCATGTGAGTCTTATGAGTGCCTTACCCACTAGAGTGAAAGCTTTACGCACAATTACAGTGCGAATGAGATATCTCTCTCTCAGGAAGTCTGCCAGCTGTCCACCCAGCAGAGTCACACACCAACATCCAATGTAGGGTAGAGCAGATAGCATTCCATTCTAACAGTGACATCATTAGTTAACATACAATAATTTCGGTCTTCAAATGACTTAAGTCCTTATATCAAAAGTAAAATGTATTGAAAGTGAAGTGAAAGTGACCTATTTGTCAGATTTTTAACCCATCCGTGAGAAGTGAACACACGCACTGCAAGTCGTGAACACACATACACCCAGAGCAGTGTGCAGCTATCACTGCAGCGCCCAGGGAGCAAGTGGGGGTAAGGTTACCCACCGGTCCTGAGAATCGAACTGGTGACCTTCTGGTCACGAGTCCGACTCTGTAACCACTGGGCCACAACTGCCCACGACTGTATTGTGATAATTTTCTACCATTGCATGCAAAATATGTACGATCATTTTTACGATCACAAACATAAACTAAACTGATAATACAAATGCTTTTGATAAAAACAATATATATATATATATATATATATATATATATAAAACCTTTACACTCACCTGCTGGATACTGAATCCCAGAATATCATTCATGTATGTGGGTAAAAGTGTCAACAGAGTGTAAAATGTCCAGTTGTAAGAGAAGTGTGCCACAACTATTGCCCA
Source organism: Oreonectes daqikongensis (assembly GCA_026939265.1). Lineage (NCBI taxonomy): Eukaryota > Metazoa > Chordata > Actinopteri > Cypriniformes > Nemacheilidae > Oreonectes > Oreonectes daqikongensis. The sequence continues at coordinate 5,621,304 of JAOTQM010000348.1, forward strand.
CAAGGGCAAGGACTTGAGGATTGATGCCCATGGGATATAGTCTGTAGTTGGGGACAGCTGCAGCAGGAACAAAAACATTCTTAAACGGCATCCATTATAGCTTAATAAATTAATGCTTACTTAAAGACACAAACAGATGCTTATCAATGTACACTGCCTACTTCATTTTTCAAAGATGACGTGATATAGAGCCTTTCGGTTTCCGTTATTCTTTTGTGCGAGTTGGGACTGTTACTAACAAAGCAAGCCCAAAGAACAAACCAGAGAAGACCAACAGCACCTACAAAACAGAGAAAATAAATCAGATATTGTGTGTGCATTTGGGCTAAAAAAAAAAGTGTGATTTTCTTTAGCATTTCATATTAGAGACTGGTGTTTAGATGATGTCTCAGTCAATATTTATTGCACCAGAAGGCCTGATTTTTATCATTAGAAATAACACACACTTTACTTTTAAATGTGTAATATAATGAAACTTACCAAATATATAAAAGACATATGTCCAGTCTAGGTAAAAGCATATCTGGCCAGACAGGGGAAGGGCAACTACAGTTCCCAACTGAGCACCTTTAAAAGGAGGGGAAACAAAATAATAGTACAAATACTCACAAAAATAAGTAGATTGTTAAGCAAATAATAGGAGTACTAGGGTACCTGCATAAGAGATGGTGAGCAACCGACTTCTCTCCAGAGGTGGCGCCCACAATGCCCACATTGCATGCATAGCAGGATACGACACTCCCTGGCAGCCCAAGAATAATATCATCAACCTTTTATATCTTTCATAGTCCAAAATTAAAAATTGTTTTTACAACATTGCATCTATGATGCATTGAGCAAAAGATTTTACACTGCCCTTTTGTTATACATGTTACATGCACATACTATAGTATTTATAAATTAGGCATAATTACATGCAACTAACCTAAAACCACACCCTCATCCTAACCCTATAGTAAGTACATGTAGTTTATTATTATTACTAACGTATAAGTACACTGTAAGCGGACACCTTAAAATGAAGTGTAACCAAGATTTCAAAGTGCCGTCATCTCACCTCTCCAATACCTTCCAACACCCTGACAGCGATGAGGTAACCAGCCCCCAGATCAGCAGCCAATGGAGTCAACAGGGTGAAGATCACAGTGCAAAGAATGCCAATACCCAAAAGCCACTTGGTACCATACTTGCGTGCCAAATAACCACCTGGAATCTGAGTAAGGATATAGCCATAGAAAAAAGAGCCTAGGATCCATCCCTGAGTCTCTGGATCCCAGTCATATACCCGAGCCTGTTGAGATAAACATAACTTTTATTAATGTAATGAAATTCAGACTTTCCTTTACACTCCAAACCTTAAACTCAACATATAAGTTTTGGGATGTTGTTTAATCATTTTTCTTTAACTGAAACTACTGATACTAAAGTTTTGGTTGCTTATGATATGTACAGTAGTCACATGCTCTTACCGTGTGATTGTGTTTGGGTACAGGGCTGCTGTGTCGAGGACAGACAGATGAACTTGAGTTGGGCCTGGAGCTGTTTTTCAGCATGTCGACCATTGCGACGCTGAGGTTCACTCTGAGAGCATATGCCACAAAGAAGCCATAACAAGATAATAAAGCCAGCCCATAGCGTGAGGAGCAGCAGGCAGGAGCTGAAAGTGCAAACACAAGCCAGTGTCAAACACAAAAACATGTCATAGGAAGTCTGCTGAGTAGACACACCTTAACTTCTCCAGCCTATCAAACGGCCAATTGCAAAACTATGCAGCTTAAAGAACATTGCACAAACCAGAGTATCTATAAGAGCTATATTAATCACTCGGTAGTTTTTGGTTTGTGAAGTGTACAGCTTTTTGGCCCTTCATGTTTATATTCAGGGATGTTGCCTGAAATACAGCTATCATGTGACGTTGCTTCTGCATTGTTTATGCAGACTGCATCACGTGCTGCGAAAACAAGTAAATAACAATGAACTTGAGATTCAATCACTTTTGGCCACACATGCAATAATAACATGACTGAATTCACGACATCCGAAATTCAGTTTTGCGGCATGTTAACTAACATATTTATTAATACTTTGTAACTGCTCATACGGCACCCACGAGTTACGGGGCGTTCACAGAGAAGTTACCTAAAATGCATGGGGTTAATGTCTATAGTTACCTTTCTGAATGTCGCCGGTATTTTTTCGGCGAAGTAAAGGCTGGGCATGGTCCTCAACTTCTGAGTCTGATGCTGTATGCTCCATGTTCAGTAGTAACTGCTGTCTGGCCGCCTGACCAGACGCAAACAAAAAACGCGGAACCTGCGTATACTGTCAGCACAAAACACACCAAAATAAAAGTCCGCTGACTTTTTACTAAAAACACAACAAGAGTGAAACATTTTGTAAATAAATATGATTCGATTTTAAGGTTAGTTATTTAAGGTTTAAATTGCTTATACACAAGGGTGTAACTTTGGTTTGAGAAATGGGAAAACACAAAATGGGGGGAAATGTTTTTGATTTGAATCCCATTTCCTGCATTTACATACGTTTAGGCAATGGTGATACAAAATCCATGACATAATTAAGATAATTAGAATGAAAATTCTACAAAAAATTTATAGGACTACTAAACTGTATAAAAAAATATGTTTTTATTGTTTAATAGATCACCAAGAATAGTTGAAATAAAAAATGTTCAGCATTAACATTTTGTGTGAATAAAATTTTAATTATGTGAGACTCAATTTCCACGGTTAAACAAACTTTTATTTCAACGTAACTGCTGTACCTGAAAATGTCAAATAAATCACTTCTTGCACAGGATGAATAGAATAGAAAATAGAATAGAAAAGGCTTTTATGAACGGTGTATGTTAAATCACTATTTTGTAATATCAATTGCACATAGAGCAAAATTCATAATTAAGGAGTCAGCTTTTTTTAGTGTTGATACAGGCAGACTCTCTCTTTGTCCTGCTCGGTCCAACTTCTCTGTGGCGATGATGGCATTAGCCCCGACCAGCCCACGACAAACGTTCACAAATATCATATCTTTGCACTCCCTTATGTATTACAACTCCTATTCCATAAAAGCACTAAAGCCATATATTAACGGGATAGTTCACCTAAAAATTTAAATTCTGTCATCATTTACTCACCCTCAGGTTCTTCCAAACCTGTAAACATTTCTTTGTTCTGCGGAACACAAAGAAGATACTTGGAAAAAAGTCAGTAGCCTAACCAAACAGATTTCATCCCCCATTTACTGCCATAGGGAACATATATGAGTCAATGGTTCAGCAGAACAAAATACATTTATAAAGGTTGAAAACAACCTGAGGGTGAATAAATGATGACAGAATTTTAATTTTTGGGTAAACTATCCCTTTAAGGAGGAAAGAGTGACAGATGACAAACTACTTTCAAACTACTTAATAAGAGTCATTTATTTATACTTCCTCTTCCGAGGAAGCCGTCTTATCTAACTGTACTCTGGTTGAAATGGGGATAACAAGATGCAATTATATCCAATATTATTATCCAATAAAGTGGCACACAAAGCTGCACTGGCATAACAAAAACATATAGGAAATTGATTAAAAAACTTAAATAAATAAAGAAACAAATACAGTCTTCTGAATGTCTGACATAAGAGCTGCCACAGACACACTTTCACTAGAGACCCTAGAGCCTATAATAAATAATGAACAAAACAAAAACACTACCAGCTGACTAACTGTTAATGTTGTTGAATGGTGGTTAACAAAATAAAGTTTCATGCATCATATCAGAGACACTGTCATAATAGGGACAGAGACCCAGATGCAGACAGCGGTACTTTGACAAAAATACGTTTATTATACAAAAACGTAACAAAAAAGCCCGCAACGGGGAAGACAATTAACACACTGCTAAACTAAAACAACCCACGAGGGGGGCAAAAACAGTAAACAAAAACCAGGCACACTAAAAACGGGGTCAAGGATAAACCGGAACAGGGACAATCTTGACAAGACTTAACACGACTAACCTGCACCTTCCTTCTTTATGATGAACTTCCCACATTGTCACATTTAGTGTAATACGAAGATAAGTCAAATATGTTTATTGTAACGATATCTGGTTCCACGGACAGTCGTGACATGAGTAATACACTAATCTAATAAACAGTCTAATGAGTTGTATACAAATATTCCCATAATGGCCGTTTTAAACAGTTAATTAGTCATTCAAAGAACTCGACATTTTATTTTTGAATATGAAAAATTCACCGAGGTCCATAGCTGGCTATAGGCTACGGCCCTGTATGAAATGTATCGGAAAAGTACGTCGGACGCTTAGCCTTGTGTCCAGTCCAGATACAATTTTATGCAGTTAAAAAAATCATAAACGAATTTTAAAGTTTGACACAAACGGGATTTAGAAAAGTGAGGGTGATATGTGCCCCCTGTTGCCAGTGGAAATTACGCCCATGCAGGCTATAAGACTGGGCTATAATAAACGCAGACAAACAAACTAGACTCTAGAGATGCGGCATATGACATCAGAAAAAGTATGAAACAACAAGATCAATACATTTGAATTGTTTTATGATTTTACCAAACGCAAATAACGAATAAATCAAAGCTCCATACGGTGGCGCGATTGTACCTTAAGTCGTTTGCCAACGTACAATAAACTACAGAAGAAGCAGCTTCGATTTGTTCACGTTGAGCAGCATTGCAATGGGAAAAACGTGTGATCTAAGTAGTTTTGACCGTGGCATGATTGTTGGTGCCAGACGAGCTGGTTCGAGTGTTTCTGTAACTGCTAAACTACTAGGATTTTCACGTACAACAGTCTCTAGAGTTTACAGAGAATGGTGCCAAAAACAAAAAACATCTAGTGAGCGGCAACTGTGCGGACGGAAATGTCTTGTTGATGAGAGAGGTCAACGGAGAATAGCTAAAATGGTTGAATCCGACAGGAAGGCTACGGTAACTCAGATTACTACTCTGTACAATTGTGGCGAGCAGAAAAGAATATCAGAGCGCACAGCACGGCGAACCTTGAGACGGATGGGATACAGGAAGAAACCTGTCCAGGTAAGTCAGCTCAGTCATTCGGTCACTAAGCATAACAATGTTGTATATCGAGCAGCTTAGTTGGAACACTTAAACGTCTATTTCAGGTTCTAGATGATACGCATGTGCAGTGTAAGGACGAGCCTACGTTTCACGACATTAACCACCAAGCAACGGCTGTTTCTATGGAAACCCAAAGACGCTCTGATGACGATCACAGTACAGAAGAGCCGACAGAATGTTGTAGTAGTGTATAGTTTTTGAACTTGAAATCCTACAAGTATTTAATTTTTCCTAATTTTTGCCTCTGACTAAAAATCTGAATCTAATGAGTGGAATCAAAGTATTTATTTTTACAGTTCACATGAGATTGAGATTCTGAATATTTGCTAATAAAATTTGTAATTGAAGTTTGTTCATCTGTTACTTAACATTGGTAAACAAAGGCAAACGCATTTAAAAAGGATAAAATGGGAAAAAATACTGTAAATGATAAATTATTATAGTAGTAAATGGGTCAAATTGCTTTAGAAAAACAATGCAAAACAAAACAAACTGTACTATAACAGTTTACATACATATGTCTACACAGTATAACATTGACAGGTGTTGTGTGGGTATAGTTGCAACATTCTATTTTTTAATCATTAATAATTGTAATAATTATCCACTGGGAGGAGCCAAAGTCTTTCAACAATATACCAAAACAGAAACTGCAAAGCCTGGAAAAATAATTGTTTCACCTTCCTGTTTATTTGAAAGCACAAATGTGAGAATGACAATCCCTCCTGGCATTGAAGCAGAAAGCATTTACATGTTCCCAGAACAGGTTACCTAACCATCCGTTACATAAAAAGATTGTAATAACAGATGAGACAATTAAGGTTTGACACAATTTTATGTGCGCTAAAGTGTACATAAAAGGCAAATATGAAGAAATTACTAAAGAATAAATTCTTTTAGCAGACTCCAGATGAATACACAATAAACTTGCACCAAGAGCTTTCAGATCTGTGAAAAATTCCCGCACAGATTACGTATAAATATGTGTACACTTATCAGGCTTAAAATATCTTGTTAAAACAAATCACTTATAAAATACACTTCAAGACTTGAAACATGTAGTTTACGTTTCAGATGTAGCTAGTGTTTTATATCAGTATTACATGGTCAGAGCAGTCCAGCTCAGTCTCTTTTAAAAATGCCCAGAGTTTACACCGAACATGCACATGAAAGGTACATTAGTCGAAAATCAAATACTTGGTAAGTTATTGTAGTTATGAGTATAGTTATGAAGGTAAAGCATCTCCATGTAACTCATCTTTCCTGGTATTCTATAAAGATAGCACAGTACACTGACTTGACACATAAAAATCATTTCTTGATATTCATTTTTTGCTATTTTCTACCAGTCTCTTGCCAATGTTCATTTTCTTCCTTTTTCTGTAACACTTTACAATAAAGTTCAATTCCTTAACATTAGTTAATGCAAGAACAATACTCTTTGGTATTTTAACCTACTAATATTGTACTGTAACATACTAATATACAGTTATATAATTTAATGTATTATAAAGAAACATGAATTAATAGTAATCAATGAACATTAGATCAATACATTCTGTAAGAATGTGTTGTTAACAAGTTAATATACCCAATGCATTAACTAATGGTAACAAATTGAATTTTGACTGTAGTGTTTTTAATCTCTTACTTGACCTTGATCTTTCAATGTGTCCTACTTGCCGAAAACCTTTTGTCTGTTCTGGAAAGCCTGCAAGCCAGAACCTAAATCAGTACAACAGTAGTATTTTAGAACTAAGTCAATTTTGCCATGGCCATTACAAGCACAACACTTAAGTTTATAGACTAATGAATGTTAGGGCTGATTTATAAAACAAAACATCACTGGCAACAATGCCTGGTTCTTAAACTGGTTGTATCATCATAGAAATACATGCAATACTATAACAATAAATCAAATATATAAAAATGCAGTTTACCAGCAACTGCAAAAATATCATGGATCAGGTTTACATTAGAAAATTAGACAGAATTTATATCAGGATGTCCACGTTAATGATGAGGTCTGCAAAAATGCCAATAGAAGAACTTCCTAAAATTCTTCACTTTGTGCAATTTGTCCAGTTAAAGCATTGAGCAGTGCCTCACATTTCACGAAGCATATAAAAAACCACCACGGTCATAGCAAAAACAGACAGACGAGAGATGTAAGGCTTAGGGGAGAGGGAAAATCCATTTCAACTATCTGGTAACAGAGAATGTGCAAAGTTGTACAGAAAGCCCATAAACGCTGCTAACCTGAATGAGTTTTAGTTTATGCATTATTAAAGCAAATAAACAAACAAACAACATTCCACCATTTTAGCGTTTGAGCATGGGTACAGCTAATGTCTCGTGATGGTTGCATGCCACTTCCCAAAACTTATGAAATAGTAAAGACAGAGCACACAAAAAACGCTGCATCTGTCAGACACATTCTTCCTTCCCTATTTCCCTCCAAACACATTTTCCGTTTCCCTCTTCAAATGCAGACGTTAGCAGTGTTGCTATGGAGGGAGATGAATAATGAGGCTGAGGAGTTTGGAGAGAACAAACCAGTCTTGGTCGCTCTCGCTCTCTCTCGCTCTCTTCTCTCTCTCTCTCGCTCTCTCTCTCAGATGGACACTGTGTTACCATTAAGCTGGTCCGAAGTTTCAGTCAAGCTGACGTTTTGGATTTGATGGTAGATAAAGTAAAACAGTTGTGGCTGTGGCCGGCTGTGAAGTTCGGCCTTGATCCGTTGTGGGTGAGTGTCTGGGGCAAGCTGCTGTGTGGTTTCGTCTGTCAAGAGGAACAGCGCGTAGTTCTCCGGATCCGAAACTTTAAACCTTTCAGCGCATATCTGGCACACGTCTTCCGTTGTGGCGTAAGGTTGCACCTGAAGAGTTTTGGCTGTGCAGCCATTACTTGCATCTTGCAGTGCCACCCGCAAATAGTTCTTAATAGAAACAAGAAGAAATGTGTCAATCCCAATATACAGCAAACGTTACCTTTCTACATCCATACAGTGACCTGAACACTGCTTTTTGTTGTTAGTGCAAAGATCTCAGACAAAAATGTCAATATCTAATAATGCATTTACCTGAAAATCATCCACTGTTGGAGTGGTACGCTGGGCTGTGCGTCTACGGTGCCACTGGTGCAGTGTGTTACGGGTTTCAGAGCTCAGCACGCGGGCTGCCTGGTCCTCTTGGAAGTTCCTGATGAGAGACATTGCTCCATATGCACTGGTCAGATAATAGCCACCTACAAGAAGAAACATTGAAAGTTCAATACCTGGCAAAATGATGCCGTAACCTTAGCAGTTACTATAGTAGGATGATAATAAAGTGAAACACACTGGGGTCTGTACCTTCTCCATTAAGCAGTGATGGGTCGAGTAGCTCCATCATGTACTCAATTTCAGCATCTAGTTGTGGCATGTCACACTGGGCCATCACATACGTCAGCATGGGCAGGAAGTCATCCGCACCGTACATCCTCCCTGCAATTATCACAACAATGATCAAAATCATGAATCCATGCAAAAGCATTGTAATCCCATTTAACACATACACTCACATACCCGAGTTGTTTTCCATTATGGTGTAGATAAGTTTGCAAACACTGAGAAGCAGAGAGACCTTCTTCTCTGGCGAGTACATCTTGCACATGTTCTGGAACTTGTGGCGAATTTTCTCTATAGCAACAGGGTCGGGAGGAAAAGCCCCATCCACTCCCATCTCCTGGGGCTGCTTGGCTTTGGCCAAAGTCAGATTCTCTTTCAGCTGCTGCCAAGTTCCACTGCTCACCTGGAAGTCCTGTAGAGCGGCCTCTATTACAGGCTTTAGGGGTTTCAGCACACACTTGTGCATGGCTTTCTCCATCACCTGGTCTAGGAAGGAAAAAACACAGTTACATTACAATGGGTATTAGGTAAAAACTCAATTGGAAAAAAGACAACAAAGATGAAGAGATGAATAACTGGTGATGGACTAACATATCTAACAGGCCTTAGCTGTACTGAAGTATTAATACCCCTGAATCAAAATAAAATCTTTGAAAGAATGAACAAACTGTCTGTGACTATGAGCCACCTCACTGGGATCTCCGACATGGCTCACAGTTCCATTTTCTTGGAAGGGAAATACTTGCTCCCAGTATTTTTACACCTGCCTTTTCAACAAGAACAAAATGTTTCCCAAACAGTCTCTTGTATGCTCTCATGTGACTCAAGAACACAAGTTTTGTCTTGTAATTTCGATTGTGTAAAGTGTAAGCATGGCTCGAAGGTCATACCTGCAATCTAAAGATGTCTATAAAGTGGAGTGTGTGTGCAAGTAAAACCATATGTTGTAAAAAGCATAATATAATGGAATCATCAGGCTTTTTAGAACGCTGACTCTGGAGACAGAGTTGCTTCTGTCAGCACACTTGCACACCAATGAGGCAAGCAATACTGTCATTCTGTGACACACTTTGTACTTCTGCATTATATAAATTCTGTGTTTCAATTTGTTTAAAATATAAATGAATTACATGAAACAAAACTGAAAAGAAATCTTATGTTACAGAAATACTCCAAGTCAGGGCCGTGCACAGGGGGGTGGCTAGAGCCACTGCCCCTCTGCCCTCATCGTCTGAGGTGCCCCTCTCAACCCCACCCCCCGGGCAGGCATCCATTCAAGATCCCCGCTAAAAGACGTCTGTTAACTTATTTACTCACTCACAGTCAGTCCCTGTTCAGTGTCCGTGCGCTGAAGTGGAGAACGGTTTCAGGAGTCATCCCATTACTGTATAGGCAGGGCATTATAATCCACATTACTGACAGTGCTTGATACACAGAATTAATAATTTGATATTTTTTTTTTTGTTGGTATTGTTTTGCTCCTGGTCTTCTATTAATGGTGCTAACTGCTAACAACGTGTACAAAATATCCATGTTCAAATTGTTGTACTGGATCTGGTATAAATAACACCAAATTTGCTGTTATTGGCCTACTTTGTAGAAAATGCCTTTACACAAAAAGAGATAGAAACAGAGAAAGACAGAGTGAGGATGCTAAAGGCAGCCCAACACCGCAAACATGGATTAAAAGCTCCAGCAGGTAAATCAATATTTCAAATTTAGCTGACAGTTTGTCACACTGTAAGAAACTCATGTACAGTACATTTCCCATTATAATCTTATTTTCTTAGTTGAAACCAGTCTATAACATATATCATATAATATTTTATTAATAGTAGGCCTATACATAATCTAAAAATATTATTGGCTACTATAAATGTTTTTTAATAAAAATGTTACCTTAGCATAGAACAGCATAAAATATAATACAAGCTTGGGAACCCATGTGCTACAGTGTGATGAAAATACATTTCTAAGAGCATGTGCTGTCTTCTCCTGCCCCAAACATTAGCACCCCTTTTTTTGTTTCGGCCACTGCCCCTCAAAATGTCTGTGCACGGCCCTGCCCCAAGTCATAAAATAAAATGCTACACCTTAGCTTCCTGTACGCTCATCTTAGTCATGTACGGCAAGATTAATCAATCATTTTTGATCGTAAGAACCCAACGAACCTGTTTGGGGAAGTAAGGGTATCTAAAAGACAAGCTGCTTGTTGGCAGTGCTTGTGATGGGTCATATGTTATAATTGTTATCTTGTCAAATGTCCACAACAATCCTCAAAGTATGAGTTTCTATTTTTAACCAGCCAAGGCTACTGATAATCTAACTCCATTCTCAAGATTATTCACACTTATCATTGCTAATAAACACACACATTCTCCTGTCTTACACCAGGGGTTTTTGAGGCTTGACTGGCTCTGACACAACTAAAACACTTGCTATTCAAGTTGAGCCCCTCAGCCTTTTGGGAGATGTCCTGATCACCCTGTCAGGGTTTTTCTGCACTAATAACAAACTGACTGTACATTATCCCACTTATCACATTTCTACTTCGTAAGTAAATAACAATTCTTGGCCACCATTGACTACCATAGTATTAAAAACTACTTTGTTCTGACGAACACAAAAGAAGATATTTTGAACAATGCAGGAAAGCAAACCGTTCTGGGGCACTTCCGGCTGCAACTGACCAATCTGAATCAAGTATTTAAGTATTTAAGAGTCTTAAGTGGCACGATTTGTAGTAATAGCCCATGTATTGGTTAAAATTATGGATTTTTCTTTTATGCCAAAAATCATTAAGATATTAAGTAAAGATCACGTTCCATAAAGATATCTTGTTTATTTCCTACCGTAAATATATCAAAACTTTATTTTGGTGAGTGGATGCAGCAAAATCGTGAACACAAATAGCCGGAAACACAGCTAAAACTCAATGGGTACCTATGTAAAGATTGGAATTTCAGCTTTAGGGTTCATCCATTCTCCTAAACGTCATTACACTGGTAAACCAATAGAGAGCGTTAAAACGAACATGTTTAGCAGCTGCCTGCTACTTACACCAGAGTTTTAAATAGTTATATCCCAACCAAATATTGTCCAAACAAATCAAGAATTTGTTCAGCTTTCAAATGATGTAAAAATCATAGTAAAAAAATGTTTTTTTGTTGTCCAGGGTCACATGTAATATTTAGCAAGGATGCGAACAACAGGAAACAGCAGTTATGGCGACAGCGTGATTCCTCAGTGTACAGGAATGTGGTTGAGATTAAAAGCATCAATTCGGTCTCTGCATGAAAGGTTATCTTGCAAGGGTTTCTAATAGCCCTCAAAACAATCCGAACCTCTCTGGCTCTCTCAGTCTGTCTCTCCGACTGCACCGCACCACCATCCCAGAAACGAAGCCACAGTGACAGGAGAAGTGAATCCACTTACTCTTCCTACATGACTGCATGTCAGCGCTAGGGTTCTGAAACACGGCCACAACCTACGTCACTGCTAAGAACAAAGACACACACAAACTAGACCAGACAGACTGTTTCAAATTCCCCTTTACGGTCTTTGACCCATGTAAATAAATGAACTCTTTCAGGAAAATAAATGACAACATCAAATAAATATCTTTTCTCGGGGACGTTTTTAAAGGAAGTACTCAAAATAGTGCAGAAGTACAAATAAAAAAAACCTCGAGCCTAAAGTAGCAACACTGAGTTTTTCCAGAGACATCAAGACAAAACAGAGTATCTAAATGTTGTTATGAGATTAAAAAAAATAAGACGAGAGCGGGAATGTTGACTTATCTCATCATTTCAAAACCAAAACAATATTATTGTCAAAATAACATTATCTTTAAGAGGTCATTAACTGTGAATTCAAGCCTGTCTTTATTCTGCATTTGTGTTTTTTTAAGTCACAGATTATTCTCTCCGACTGCATAAATCTTACAGCAATGGCTCTTATTGTTTTGGGCTTGTTTAAACAATATACAACAAAACCTGCTAGTCAACATAGGCAGCTCAATCAGGTCATGAAATATGAACAAGAGCCTTCTTCTCTGCATTCATGCCTGACACCCACATACTCACAAGCCTGAATCGACAAGCAGGAGGGGTTACGTCTGATCGTAGGAGGGCTATAGTGAAGACGCTGGCACTCTTGGCTGAGGTCCATCTGGGGAGCATCTGGAAATGGATTTATTCCCCACATCACGCAGCAGGGCAGGACTGTTTACACTCCATGAGACGAAAATAGGGACTGGGGATCCGGCTTATGGATCACTCAATCTTCCGGAAGAACCAAAACAAAGCACGCAACAGCTAAAAAGCATTCATCACGCTATAAACAGCAACAAAATGATAAAAAAAAACTGCATGTAGGCCCTCAAGACTCAAATCAAGTCCTACTGCAATATGCACACTAGTCATGTCACTCAATTGGCTACCTGTAGCTGACCACATCACATTTAAAGGGATAGTTCATCCAAAATGGAAATTCTGTCATTATTTACATGAAAAATGTTGGTAAACAAAAACTGTTTGTCCCCATTCACTTCTATTGTATGGACACAAAACCAATGCAAGTTAATGCGGACCAACATTCTTCAAAATATTTTGTGTTCTGCAGAAGAAAGTAAGTCATACAGGTTTGAAATGACAAGAGGATGAGTAAATGATGAAAAGAATTTTCATTTTGGGTGAACTAACTTTTACAGGTATACATTGCCCACCATCTACAGCAAGTTTGGTAACTGAGCGAATGCAACCGAAACAACTGAAAACACACCTGTTCCACATTCACTTGACTAAACTCTAACTTTAATAAAACAAAAAAACAATCAACCAACAAAAACTCCTTTTCTATGTTGTGCATCTTCCTCTTGCTTCAGCTATATTCTTGTAAACATTGGAGATGATTGTTGGATGATTGGTAAAGTTTAATCCTTTGTTATTTGTATGTCACTTTGGATAAAAGCATCTACTAAATACTTTTTTCTTTTTGGAGACATTGTAATAGTAAAAATCTTCAGTATGTAGGTCTACTGACCTTTTACTGTAAGTGTGTCAAAGTATATAATTGCTGATGGCTGACAGTTAAAGGCGTGTGGCCAGTTATACAAAAGAGACACTAATGGTTCTCTGCCCACACATGAATATTTTTGTCTGTTAGTCAACTCAATGTGTCCTGTGTCGCTTATATAGTACTCCAGGCCGAGAACATTGTGTGCGGTTCTTGCCTCGTGTAAACACACTTACAGATTTACACACATGTAACACCATTTAACACACCACTGGACCTAATGAGCCCCAGTCCAAACACATGCTTTCTTTCCAGAGTACTCTACTGCAATGGTATGCTGTTCCAAACCCTGTAATAAAATCGCACACAGCCAATGCAAGTTCATAAATCACATTTGTTGTAACTGATGATGGAGTAGAAAGTCCTAAATCAGGTTGGTTCCTGTTTACAGGGAAGTGTCTAAGATTAGAAACAGCCTTTTCCAATACCTCAAATCAACCTCAGATCCTTCCTAATGTCACATTCCCATCCGACGGCCAACCCAACAACACTCAACATTATGATACTAATGGATTATATATATATGCGCCAATTTGCATATCGCTGCTGTTCTTCAGAAACCTTCAGATTTCGTTTTTTTTTAATTTGCCATAAATCATTATTATTAGTCACCCTTTATGTTTTTCACTGGGTTTTGCAAATATCTAACCAATAAAAAGTTTTATAAAGTGCTTGTCAACTTTGTTCTTTGTAAATGATGGCATAATGCAACAGCAAATTTGGACATACAAAGTTTCAGAAGGACAACAACTAGGCTATATAAAATGTGCTGGCAAACCAAATGTATACAACTGATATTTAAGGCTTTTATGGTTTTATTAATTAATTATTGTGGCATATTAGCCGTATGTTTTTGTTTTTAAGTGTTTTTGCTCCCAAAAACTTTATTCACAATGTGTGATGTTTTGACCTGTCAGGTTTTGATGAAAACAGATGATGACCTGAGAGGTCAGGCATCACAAACTGCTGAACAAAATCTGGAGGAAATAACATCGTGTGGACATTTAGACTTGTTCGTAAAAATGATTAGGCTGTAGTATATTGCAGTGTCACGGCTAAAATGATGTAATGTACTTATGCGGTAGAATATGAGCACATCAGTGCTCACTGGGACTTGATCCAGTTGGTCCACTATCTTGGCACACTACAAATTGTGTACATAATTGGTGGCACCAGATGAATCAATAATTCAATTTTTTCTGCAACAGACAGTTTGTACTGAGGCAAGGCATCTTACCTATCTGGTCTTCTGGAATGAGGGATTCAATAGGTGGGTCAAGCTCAGAGCTCTGCAGCAGGTAGGACTTCATCTGCGTCAAAAACTGTCTGAGAGTCTGCAGAAGATCCGAGCCTGACGTGTGGCATCCACGGTTCTCCTGCAGGAAGCTCATGTAATCCTGCACCAGGCAGCCAAAGTAAGTTCCTTTATCCCTGGACTGCTCCACGATCTTCCGAATGGCTCTTTTCTCAGGCGTCATCAGAGAATTGAAAACGCCGCTCATCTTGCGCAAACGTCCTCTCAGTGCACGTGGCAGCACGAACGTGCCGGCATTGTGCGTCTTCTTCGACTTAAGAGGTGGCGGAATCTCCTGGTCGCTCTCCACGTTGATTCCATCGTCCTCTTCTTCTTCATCCGGGCTGCTGTCGCCAGCGGGCCGGTCGGTTCTGGAGGAAGTGGCTTCCATGGGCAGCGAGAAGCTTTGAGTGAAGTCAAGAGAGTCTGAGGATGAGGTGGAGATGCTGATGTCACTCAGGCGCTCTCGTCCGGTGGAGATGTGCTCCTCTGCTGGGCTGCCGCTCTCCATGGCATTGGGGTTGCGCATTGACAGCTTGGCGAGGCTCCAAGACACTGCTTCCTCAATGGTCTGATCGTCCAGGGCCATGTGGCAGCGGAGACCATCTGCATCAAGCAGGGTGGAAGAATTCTTACTGCGGGATGAGGGCACCAGGATTGGTTTGCTGAACTTTTTGGGTGGAGAGGATGATGGCGAAAAGGAATTCAAAGAGGAACCTAACCTCCCCAGCAGGCTGCTCTTTTCCTGAGGCGTTTTGATCCAAGAAACTGTTTCAGGCATGGTCTTCTGTTTACGAATGATGCCTGATCTGCCAGAGCCGAAGCGGGGAGGTGGGGGCCGAGGTGGTGGCGAGTGTGATGTACTATTGGATCTACTCACACTGGAATTGATTTGTGTGCTGCCTGAACGACAGAAAACACGACTCTCCCTGTTTTCCTGGAGCTCCTTGTTTCCTGGGGATGTTGATGTTTCTGGATTGTTGGGATATGGGTTGGTCTGGTGTATCTGCAGGAAGAGGGGATTGATGAAGCACAATGCTCCGTTGGATTGACTGCATTCAAGCTGGGATGGAGTGCGAGTTCGTGGAATCACTGGGATGCTGTGTTTGGGGGAAAACTTCCAGCCCCACTGTTTTGAAGTCTTTCGCGAACTTTCACAAACAGGCTCTCCTATAGCAGAACACTTCCAAGTAGAACACAGCTCAGAGTCCCAGAAACCTACAAAAACAAAGCACAACTCAATGAGGCACCATTTTAATAAATAAAATAAATAAAGAAAGAAAAATAGGCTCATTTTTCAAATCTAATTAACCAAATAGTGCACTATAATTAAGGCAGCTAAATCATACATTGTGAATCAACATGAAAGAGAGCCAGAGAGGAAATAAAACACAAAAAAAAGGGGAACTCATTTTTAGAGAATTACTGATATAAATCTGTAGTAATTCACAAAAAAATGTAAACAGTCAAAATAAGGAAAAAACAGCACTGCACTGCATACAGTACACAATGACAGAATCAAATACACTCAAATGTAAAACGTTTCAATGACAAACAAAAGAAAACAAACTCAACTCAATGAATGATTAACTAAAACAATGATAAAACTTACATTCCGTCTATTGAGAATGTCTTCAGGCTGTGTGTAAAGTGTTTCAGCTAGAAGAAGGTTACACGTCTACACTCTATGCAGCGACTCTACTGTCTGAGTTATGAGCAGTATAGAGTAGCACTGGCACCACACACACAGTGAATGGTGTGAGTCATGCATGTTGATGAGCGGGTGGGAGGAGCACAAAAGCTCTACTTCTCAGTTTTCTCTCTTATTTCACACTCATTTATTCTGAAGGCCACCCCTTCAAATGTTTTCCATTGATGCAAAACCAGAGCCTGACTTTCCTTTGTTTCAGTTATGTGGCCTTTTTCATTTTCAGGCAAATAATACTTTTCCCTTCAATGGATTTACTGATTATTGTTACATATAGACTGTTTCAAAGCAACGTAAACAAATGCTGTTACTTGTGACCCAAACTTAACTTCCAGTACACATCCACAAAGAATAGTCCCTGCAGATTATTTCTGACAACAAGAAAAATAAATAACAAGTAAATTACATTAGCTAGCGAGTTAAAATTATGTCTAGTCAATATTATTTTGGGTTACCAGTGGAAGAACAGTCACTTAAATGCGACAAAGTTATTAGATTAGATTAGATTCAACTTTATTGTCATTACACATGTACAAGTACAAGGCAACGAAATGTAGTTTAGGTCTAACCAGAAGTGCAATAAGCAAGTGCAGGATATACAGTTGTGCATAAATACAGAATAAAGCAAGCAGCACCAGGCGACCCATTCAACAAATTGTTTGTTTAATACAATTATTATACAATAAAATATTAATAGAAATTAAATCAAATATAAATAGTTATATTATTAGCCACTAGCCAGACCAATCAACAAACCGGAAATTATCTTCGGGCCAGGCGTGTGTATCCGATGAAAACGTCTATAGATATGACTAGCATTTGAAAGTGACCTATTTGTCAGATATGGTGACCCATACCCGAAATGTAACCTCTGCATTTAACCCAACCAGTGATGACACACACAATAGTGAACACACACACTTCAAGTCGTGAACACACATCCACCGGGAGCAGTGGGCAGCTATCACTGCAGCGCCCGGGGAGCAAACGGGGGTTAGGTGCCTTGCTCAAGGGCACATCAGTTGTTTCCTGCCGGTACTGAGAATCGAACCGGCAACCTTCTGGTTACGAGTCCGACTCTCTAACCATTAGGCCACAACTGCCCCGGGAGGTTAGTTCCAGGAGGTTAGTCTTTCAATTGACACATCAATTGTTAACCGCAGTAAACTATGAATGAATGAGAATCAATAAAGACATCTGAAATGCAAATTTATGTCTGTGAAAGTTAACAAACATTAAATAAAACAATTTCACAAATGTTGGTGTTCAGCGAAACCAAGAAAACTGTTGCATCATCTGAAGTAAAATTACAAGTAAAGCAAAACTTTTGATATCGGTCATCTACAGTAACTCATTGCGTGCAGGATCGGATTGCACAATATTAACAGTTCATCAGAACAGACACACCTTTACTGAAATGAGGTTTTCGGGAAATCTGCACCTGCACATCCAGTTTCTTTCATCTTTTCATTTGATTCTTTCTGTTTTGTCTCACAAATGCTAACATTATATTGTATTTGTCTCTTGTTGTGTTTGCTGAACTCTTCTTCCGTTGTCCTCATTTCACCCCAATTGTCCCACTACAGTAAAGTCAATGAGCAGCTGGAATTCTTGGTGGAGTTTCTTGGAAGAGGTCCTGGCATGGAGGTGCCACACCCATCCCTGCTCTCTGAAACTCTGAACAATATCAAAGCTTCTCTCACTTCAAAAGCTAAACTCCACGATTTCGCTCTTGCTCAGTTCAGTTAGGTTGCCTCTACATTAGGTATTTGCATAGAGTTGACATGTCAAATTCATGTTAAGAAAATGTTATAATGGCAAACATGTTGTCCTGTGTCTCACTATAGAAATGTTTTACTGTATGTCACATGCACGTCTAAAGTGCAATGTTACAGCATTCAGCCTAATACAGACACAGAGCACACAGGCAGATCTCTGTTTCACATACGAGCGTCAAACTCATCTGCGGTCAAAGTCACCTGGCCGCAGTCTCATCATCTGCGTATGTCAGCCATGACATTTACATTTACATTTATTCATTTGGCAGACGCTTTTATCCAAAGCGACTTACAATTGAGGAAAACAGCAAGCGATTCGTCTAAGTAAGCAATATTCACGAGAGGTGCTAGTAATACAATGAGCTGTTTAAAATGCCATATGCTTGATGTTGACGTGTGCTCGCTAGCAGAAACACCTGTATTGTCAGGACATACGCAACTGTTCCCGTAAACCTTGTTTGGGTGTAATACTATACACCATCACATTACTACAGAATCAGTTATCAGGCTGGATTACACTACAATATCTTTCAAAGAAAACATTACACTGGTTTCTATGAAATGTGTTTAACCCAACTCCCCCTAAGACTACTTCTGACTCATGGCAACCATCGCTCTGACCAGGACACAAGTTGTCTTGTGTAATCTAGCCTAAAGGATAGTTCATACAAATTTGAAAATTATCTCACTTTACTCACCCTCATGCCATCTGAGCTAAACACAAAAGAATAATTAGGTATAATAAACCACCATCACGTTATCATCTTATATGGGGGTCAACATGGTAAAGCTAAAAGAAAAGCATGTACATCCATCATGAAAACTAACTAAATGAAAGCAAAACGATTTGGATTACTTTTAATGATGGATGGAATGGATGTGTTTTTACATCTTGACCACCACGTAAGAAGATAACATGATGACATTTCAATATAAAATTGTTTGTGTTCAGCTGAGGAAAATCATATATATCTTAAACTTGAAGACTTCAAAATAGTATTAAATATTAAACATAGCATATAAAATGAACAGAAAGACAAACGCATTCAATCAATGCTGTCTTTCTAATACTGTATATGTGTGCTGACTATATTATTGCTGGGGAATATTTGTGAATAAAATGCTTTGCTAACATTCTTTAAGCATAAAGATTCTGTGACCTCTGCTACACTGAATGCCTTCAAAGTTCTGACAAGAAACCAAAAATAACATCAGCAGTAGGTTTACTGTACACACAGCATTACACACAGCCACATAGAAAGATAACAAACAGATGAAGTTGAAAATCATTAGAGAAGCACTGACTGTATGAGTCTGCATTTGAGCTAAGTAAACTGCCTATGAAGATTCAGCAGAAACTCACCTTTTCCTAACTGAGCCACCTGCTCTAAATCTGTGGGTGTCTTTGCGGCACTGATGGCCTCTGGAAGCTTCAGGGTGAAGGGCAGAACGTCCCTACAGAGAGAAAATAGATGTTGAGGAGAACAGAAGGAGACTTTAGGATTTGATCTATATTCAGGCAGTTTATAATTATAATTCTTGATAAATGGATATGTATTATGAATTAAACAAGTTCTGTTATGAATCTGTAAAACATCTTTAGATGTATTCAGTTATGTTTGGAGCAATATCAACCGTTTTGGTGAACACTGTCAAAAACAAAAACATTGTGTAAAATATTTAAAACAAATATGTTAAAAGTAGTCTGAATGAGTCTTTTTATTAAATATTTTCATTAAAGTTAAAATGCTGTCATTTTTAAAACTGATGGCTAATAAAGTTGGGGGTCATGTTTAGCCCTGTGTCTCAAGAATCAGGGTGACTTTGACTGTGTGCTGACTTTAAAAGTGGACATGACGTGGCATGAACACAAAAGTCTGCCATGGGTCGGTGAGTCTGGCAGACATTAACATTACAAAAGCAAGCTAGCAGGTCAGTCATCTCTAAACATGTACACTTATTATGACTTTGACTAAACGTTTCTTTCTAGCAAAGTGTTAATGTTTTCCTCAAAAAATGTTTTCCTGTTTTTTGCATGTTTATGGCATGTTTCTGTTCGGCTCCTCAGCACTGGAATGCAACTGAATTAGCATCATCTGGTTTTACTCTGCCACAAACATTCTAGTTTACTCTCAGAGCTGTCAGAGCCTTGTGCCTCCTTCCTTAAAAAAACCCCATCATGCAAACTAATACCCCATAAAACACAGAGAAATATGCTTGGGTAATTATTACCACATCCAGTCTAAACCTGTTAAGTTTTGCTAAGCATGTTTTTAAGATTCCTCAGAAATGATTCATTAATGACTAAAACAACACCGTTGCTCATCATTTAAATCTGTTGCTTTCAGACTAGGATCCTCTTACCTGCTGATACAGCAGAAAGCCACCAGTCGAAAGAGGTCTGCGAAGCTGATCCCTGAGCCCTCCAGGGAAAAGGCTGTAATACACACCACAGCCGGTTACACACCACAGGAATTGCAATAGGAAAAACTGCAATGACCTAACAGTCTCAGGAAGGGAAACAGCTAGATTTTAAACACAGAGACTTGCTTCACTTGACATCCAATGCAGCCCACAGGAGCTGACCCACTTATGTGCAGAGTGACAGAGAAAGAGAGAGAGGGAGAGGGAGGGAGGGAGGGAGAGAGAGATGTGACTGGAGAACAGTAAATCGATAAAAGTGAGAGAGGGAGTCAATCTCATTTGAAGGGAAACTACTTTGGTGCCTAAATAATTTTGGTTCAACTATAAGATTGGAACTATCGGACTGGAACTAGACAGCTAAAACAAGAATAATGCAAGAGGAAGTGAACAAGAAAAAAGCACACAGATACACACACCATTCAGTAATGGGTGGGAAGTTGGTGTCTTACTATATTGACTCTCTTTAACTGGGAAGTTCCGAACAGAGCATATGTCATTATCCATCCGCAAGGAAATCACTTTTTTCTGCAGTTTAGGACACCGTCTCACCACAAAGGTCTAGATATAACACAAACATAGAAGCATTAACATTAAAATATAGAAAAATTCCTAGAACCTTTTGCTGTTGAATCTTTGGGAACTAATCTTGTTTTGGGTATTTTAGTGTATAGTGTTGGCTACAGTCAAAGCCTGTTTTTATGGTTCCCCATATAGTCAGCAATATAAAGACACATCCATCGATGGCCCTAACTGTATTATCTATGCAGACAGAACACTCACCCCCACCGGCTGCAGCTGCAGAATGCATCTGGCTTCCTCCTCGCTTAGTGAC
Source organism: Oreonectes daqikongensis (assembly GCA_026939265.1). Lineage (NCBI taxonomy): Eukaryota > Metazoa > Chordata > Actinopteri > Cypriniformes > Nemacheilidae > Oreonectes > Oreonectes daqikongensis. The sequence continues at coordinate 5,642,926 of JAOTQM010000348.1, forward strand.
AGCAGCAGCCATACAGAGTGCGTCTGCATCAGTCTATCCAGAATGCTCATGCGTCTGCGCAGAGAGTCATACCCAGAATCCCTTACTCCTGGCGCACCAGCACAGGCAGTAGTTTGCAGAAATAGGCCGCTGACCTCTCCTTCCAGCCTGCAAATATACATAAAAAGACAGGAACCTTCATTCACAACAGCCCAACATCAAAACAACACTTGGAATAAAGGAACAAATACTACTTCCACCTACATTACAAACACCCACTGAAAAATGGTTTTAGTGAAAACAAAACCATTACACCTAAATTATAGTACTATGTACTATTTTATTACACTGGTCAATAAATACATGATGCAATAAAAAAGTGAATATCTCATGCATAAACAAAATGTACATTGAGAGATTGATGTTTGTTTTGGACGAGTTCATGCTTGGCACTCTAGTTGTTTTCAAAACATCCACTGGTTGTGAAACACCTGAATTTATTGTTTCTAGCACTTCCTTTCAACTTCATGGAATTGTGGTATTGCAAAATCCCTGAATGTCTCATGACCCCCAATATAAGACTTGCTCCACCTACTGGAGCAAACTGAGAAGTACAATAACAAACTGAGAAGTACAATAACAAAAACTTAAGAATTAACCTAAACTAGCACAGTCTAAACACCAGGATTCATTCATGAATATATGATGATGCATGAAGGTGACAATTTATGTAAGAATAGTTTTCCAAACTGATATTGAATAAACTGAATACATTTCAATATGTCCTGCTCATTTGTCACAAATGAGGCATATTTTTCACAATTCTAAAAAAGCACACTACATATATACATTTAAATACAAAGGAAATTCTATATAACAATATATATATATAGCTGTGGAAAAAATTAAGAGATCATTCCAAATGTTCATTATGTATTGTGGTCATTCAAATCCAGTGTCTGTCGAATTTTAACAAAATCAAACCTCAGGAGTGACAAAGTCATCCAACAGCAATGTGAAAGACTGACAGCATTACAAGAAAAATCAGAAAAATCAACTTTTCCTAAATACATGTACTAATATTACTGTTGTATTGCTTAAAAGTTAATATGAACTTATTTTCTTTGCAGTATTTAATGTCTAAAAAATACAGAGCATCTTTTTCTGTTATTTTGACCTGTTTCTCCAGCTTTCATTTTCAGCAAATAAAAAAATAGTTAACGATCATTTTACCTAAACACACACACACATATATATGGTTAACCCTAAATTCAGAATATATATATATATATATATATATATATAATATAAATGACATGTGATATAACCAATGAGAGGGAAAAAGCTGAAAGTAATGAAAGATAAACTCACCCTTGTAAGATCTCAGTCTCTGGTTCTCTGTCTGGCTGGACCATCTCTTGCTTTAACTCTGAGATCTCAGAGGAGAATGTGTCGATCAGCTAAAGTAAAAAAAATCAAAACAAATACATATGTGAAGAGCAGGGATCTTAACACATTCTGACTGTGTGTTTGTCTGCTGAACATTTTCTATGAATGGGAAGTGGCTGAATCTGGAAATAGTCATCATGATTTCTTTTCTTTAACAACTATCAGCGGACAACTAACACAGAACTGCTACATCCAGAAACACCATTACCACATGTTTCCTCTAATTGTTTCTTGATTATTCCTGAACCTCTGATCTTTATAAGTTGCCTGGTACAAGTACAAGGCAACGAAATGTAGTCTGGTTAGACCTAAACTACATTTTGTTGCCTTGTACTTGTACATGTGTAATGACAATAAAGTTGAATCTAATCTAATCTAATCTTTATGTGTAGTGCGTAGATTAAGAGCTCAATAACCAGTGCTTCGTTTCCTCTAATGAAACGATTATTACTGTATGTTTAAATGATGTAATTGTACAAACAGATATGCGTGAGAAGAAACCAGAGTTAACCACAGAAATGTTCATTTGCAGGGAACATGCACACTGTTATCTCTGTTTGTATTGTAAATATACTAATAATACATTTTAGCCACTGTAACAAACACAATATAAAAGTACAGATTCAAATTTGTTTGGGTAAGTTTACTTGAGAAAATGATTGTGTACACTCTCCAAAAGTGATTTACAATTCATTCAAGCTTTTTGAGTATGCAGATTCAACTTGATCAGGAAATTGTATCTATTTTAAGACGGCAAATTCGTACGAATTGGTATGATGTGAATTGTACAAAAACATACGGTTATTAGAAAAATGCATTAGCCACCTCGTAAGATAGTTATGAATTTCCGTGAGATTGTGTTGGCAGATTCCCTTCAATCAAATTTAAAACATTGGCATCACAAACCATGTTCTTCCAGTTAAAGGAAATCTTGGGCTTCCCCTGATACCCAGCGCAAGAGGCAAGAGTTCCTGGTTTTAAGAATGTCTTTCATGACTTCTTTCACCGTCTATAGACGATTTCAAAGCAACAACACAAACAAACGTTACTGCGCATGCATGCTTTTGAGGCCCAAACTTAACTTCCGGTACACATCCACAAAGAAAAGAGTCCCTGCAGATTATTTCTGATAACAAGCAAAAGAAATAAGTAAATTACATTAGATAGCAAGTTAAAAATATGTCTAGCCAGTATTATTTTGGGTTACCAGTAGAATAACTGTTTCTTGGCTAAACATAAATGCAACAGAGTTACTATTCAACAAATTATTTATTTAATAAAACTATTATATAATACAATTCAACAAAACATTTATTTAATACAATTATTATACAATCAAATATTGATATAAATGAATATGAATTTAAATAAAATATAATATAAATAGTTATATTATTAACCACTAGCCAGGACGATCAATATACACAGACAAAAGAATATAAATATCAAAATAAGCGGGAATAAAATACAGCATTTATGAAAATTAAGTGCTGTTCTAACACAGCCCATGTTTCAAAATATCACAGAAATATCCAGTAAGGCACAACCACTCACATGCGTGAGCAGACAGTCTGTAGTCAAAACCTCGGCCATGCATCAGACAAGTAAGCACTCGTCCACTCTTTCAGCTGTATTTCTTTTCTATCTGAGCCAGCATTTTCCACTTAAAGTCATGAGGTATTTCTCTAACCCTGTCTGAGACCTAGTCAGCAAACCACAATTGCACATCAACTCTTGGCTCTTCATAAATCCAGCTCACAGCCAAGAAAAGCACTCTGTAAAATGGCTAAAAGGGCTTCGGTCACACCACAGCGCTTAGTTTCCGTAGATTTATTGCTGAATGAGCAATAAGCTTTAAAGGTCAAGAATGATCAAACAAACATATAATAAACCAGCTCATTGCAATGGCTGTTTACAGCTCATTACACTGTATGTGAGAAATACAAAAAATAATTTAAAGCTTATAATTTCAGTCAATGGTTCTGAAAATGTGGGGCATGCCCCCTAGGAGATGAATAGAGGTATTGCTATAAGGTATCAATAAAGTGGCATAAACCCCAACAGCAGCATCAACACAAACTTAATGGTGTTCTTTATATTGTTGGCTACTTTATATTGCATTCCTTTAAGCTTCCTTGGATAAAAGTATCTGTAAATTAACAAAACATTAGTCATGTAGATTTTTTTGAGTAGTACTAGGCATTTTGCAATAATACATTTTGCAAACATATTTCTCTTTGCATAATACTTCGGAGGAATTTCCTCATATTGCTAATGAAATTGTGCAATCCTTACAAACAGCCACAAGAGTTTTGAGCCAAAAACATGAAAAAAATATGTCCTTTTATCAGATTTACTTAAACAAGAACACAGCAAATTCCTTGTCGGCCAAAGAGATGAGAAAAGGACCGCCTACCCTTTACACGTAACATTAACAAAGCAAACCGACGCAAGCCTGCAAGGAAAGACAGAAGCACAGAATGTCCTGCTACAGTATCGCTGTAGGCATGAGCCACTAAAAGAGGTGATGATGAGGCAGAAGAAAGGTGCATAACTTTGATGCTTTTGAGGTGCTGGCTGCTGTTCTGGAGACTGGCAAGATGAAGAGGTCTTCCAAACGCTGCAGTCATCTGAGACTGTCTTAAAGCAGTGGTGAGGTAAAGTCATTCACTGCATACAAAGCAGCCAAAACTGTAGGAAACTATGTGCTGACATTTTACTAGCACAGTTGCCTCGGCCAAACGCAGCTCTGACACTGACAAGAGTGTTAGAAAAATAAACAGTCCGAGTGACAGCAGCAAAGCTATTTAATTAAAGGAACAGTTTGCTCTCCGAAAACATTAAATCACCATTTACTCCGCCCTTTCTTCCATTAAAAACATAAAATGAATATCCAGGCCATTCTCTTCCATATAAGGGAAGTAAATAAGGACAGGTGCTGTCAAAAAGCACCATGCAAGTCATGGAGGTTTGTGGGTAAGTAAACGATAACAAAACTTTCATTTTGTTGTCCTATTCCTTTAATAAACACCGAAAGCAAAGTTTATTCCGCTCACCACATACCACTGAAGGATCATGTAAATTAATTACAGGGATGAGATGGCTATGTGAAAGAATTATGTTAAGGAAACAAGGAGGAATATAAACTCTTGTTCACTGACATTTATAATCTTGTCATGCATTTATTACGGCCTCTTAACAGCGAAGCACAAGGCAGATTTATTTGCCTTTGGCTGCATTTAATTGTTTGGATGTGACAAAGCATGCACGCGCAACAACTACAACATCCCCCCGCACCTCGTGGCATGAAATAATTATCACAACACATGCTAGAGGGAGTACGCTCGTCCTAAAAGAATTAGCCGTATAAACAGTCTTGGTTTGCTGGATAAATAGCTCACCCAGATTACAACTGAATTTATATCTTTTTAAAGTCTCTAAAACCTGCAGCAAGAGTAAATGAATGGAACAGAAATCCACGCATACTCCAGAGGAAAACATTAAAACATTTATTATTTATTATATAAAACATTAGTACTTATTATGTACGCTATTGAAACTATGCAATTTGAATGTTCCTTTTAACCTTAAAACAGGCATGAATTCTCTAAAAACATCACGACTCATTAGTTTATTTAATTTGTTTACTAATAATATCCTACCATTGATATCATACTTTTCATATAAAACAAAGAAAATCCAATATGGAAGGCTCAGTTTGACATCAGTACTGACAACAAACATGGATACACCCAATTGTTAAATCCAAATCTAAAACCGACATACAGACAGGCAGATACATACACAAGGCAAATATCAGAGGACACTGTCTCACCTCATCAACAACTGCAGACTCACCTTAAAAAAGCTGCTGCTTCGGTCCATCAGGCAGGACTGCATCACCGCCTCAGACATGGTCGGGTCTATGCAGCTCTTCTGTCGGACTGGTTTTCTATGGACTAAAGACACATATGTTATGTGAAATCCCAACATTTTGCATGGATACGCTAGCAAACACATATCTTAGACTTCCAGGGCACCAGCCAGCAAAACTTCATTACAAAACATTCAAATGCTAGCACATACCTTGTTCATGGTCATAAAAGGGATATGCAGTTTATAATAGCTTATTATACAACACTTAACAAAGACAAAAGAACCAGCAGAGCAAAAACAGGTAAGATCTTTAGTTTAGTCTCTTTCAAAAATTTTCAAAGAGATTTCAAAACAGCTTCAGGCATGATGAATCAGCTGGACCTGAAGGGTCAAAGGTTAAGCCATGGGAAAAAATTGTAAGAGAAGGTACTATGAAGAGACCAAGCATTCTAATGCACTTTATCACTTGAGATTTGAAGGTTCGTCTCAGGTAAGAATCAAAACCAGCTTCCCAGTGAAAGGAGATAGAAAACCCTGGAATGTAACGATTACCACCAAGATGACTCTACAGATAGCAAACACATGTTCTGTGAGGTTTGGATACAGTTCATCCAGTGCACTTACAGTAAAAACGGGACATATTTTAACTTATTCAGCATTTAATTTTTTTCCCTCAAGTCCATTTATAATGTCATGGTTTCTTGTGCCGAAAACAATGTTGTCTTGGACCACTGACATGACCAAAATAGCAAAAAAGTCTTACGTTAACTGCTTTAAAGTTAGCCAGCCTGTCTGAATTACAGCTCTGAAATTCACTCAACTTCATAAGGGGTCCATCTGGGATATTCTAAATGCAAAAGTACATTACATAAAACATCCTGTCAATCAAAATATGTGACCCTGGATCACAAAACCAGTCATGAGTAGCACAAGAACATTTGTAGTAATAGCCAAAAATACACTGCAAGGGTCAAAATGATCAATTTTTCTTTTATGCTAAAAATCATTAGGATATTAAAACGATAAAAAAGATATTTTGTAAATTTCCTACCGTAAAAATGTCAAAGATTTTCAAATAATTGTATCTCGGTCAAATATTCTCCTTATTTATTCAGCTTTTAGATGATGTAAAAATCTAAATTTCGAAAAATGAACCCTTAAGACCCTTTTGTTGTCCAGGGTTACATATTATAAAACAACCATCAATACAAGTGGAGTTTCTGCATGTCACTTTCTTCATGAGGGAGGGTCTCTCGCCTGCTGCACAGGACCGTTAACAGCTGAACTGAGATCCAGATCTGACCTACTTCCAGATGCAGCAGATCCCCAACACACAGAACACTTTGATCCAACACAGCTGTCCGAGACCGAATTATGCACCACAGCCCTGAAAACCCTTTTTCCATTCTTCCACAGACAGCACTGTGCAAGACAATGTCAACCTGACTCCACAAAGGAAACGCAAAGCCTTTTTCTTCCTTGTCTCCTCATTCAGTGAATTTATGTTGAGTTAACACATGTGAAGTCTGGTTCATAGATCCTTTGATGTAACCATCTCCTCCCAACCCTTGCTTTCTTCTATACCCCTTTTGAATCACACATCCCTCACTATACTCTCCTGACTGAACAGCATAGTCCAAAAGCCTCTTTTCAACCCAAAAGCCACCAGGTGGTACAATTATGGCAATGACAACAAGCAAAATTGTATTGTTGTTGTGGTATGGGTTCTTCAGGAAAACGTTGAAGACGAAAGTGAAGTTTGTGGTAGAAAAGTCCAAGTCTGAATTCTGAGATGTTTCCTCAAGGCTCTCATGTGCTGACAAATGTGAATATAGTTGACATGTCTCTGTGTAGATGCTTTACCTCATATTGTTACTTTAATGAGTCATCACATTCATCTTTTGTCAGTATTTCAACCAAAGAATACAAGCTGTTATTTACCCTCACAACTAGTTTCTGTGCCCGTATCTCTTTCTGAAAGACACACAAACACACACACGACTCTGTGGGTAAACAGGAAACCACTCTGACTGCCAGAACAAGTAGAGTAAACACAGGGAAAGTTATTAACTGGCCACTGTGGAGTACAGACATGCAGTCTCTTTCAATTGGCCATTTATCTCCCTCGATATCATCTCAATAGGGATGTCACGACATGGAAAATTACAGATAAAAGGAAAAGCCTTTGTTAGTGCTCCATCTAACATGTCAACAATTGCAAACAACACCACACTGGAGGCAAACTCAAAAGTCGTATCCTGTTGTCATCCAAACAGGCTCAGTCGACTCGGTACGCTGTGCTGGCTTGTACCATTGTACAAAATCTTCTCCATTTTGTGTTTGTATATATATAGGAGTGTGTGATTGTAGGAGACTGTTCAGCTGGGCTCTTCTGACCCACACAAAGACGCATCTGAATTAAGAGGCACAGAGCTGCTCTGTGTCCTACCGCTCTCCTTTAGCACACACAGACACACACATAACAGGTGCCTGGAAGCAGAGAGAGGATTTTCTGTGGTCTTGCGAGACCTGGCACAGTTGAGCAGGAAATAAAGCTTGTGAGCAATTAAAGCGGCCTGAGTCATAAACAAAGAGAACAACTCTAAGAATGTAAGACACCAGTTCACTTTATATGGTGATACAACATATCATACAGCACAAGTTATGATACCGAGGTTTAGTATGATAAGCAACAGTTGCTAGGTCAACAGGGAGCTGCACTGCCACTTAAAAAACAAAAGTTGATTGACAACTTAGGAACATGCATTGACACGACAATAACTTCTAAAGACAAGATGGATAAAAGAAAAGAAAGAAAAAAAACAAAACGTGACGCATGCAAACATTCCTCTACACATCCACACATCACCCAGAAACAAAATGTTGCAATAATTTACTCATCACTCATTCTGACCCTGTATTGTTTTCTTCTGTCAAACACAAATTGAGATGTAAAGTATAATGTCCGGGCTGCTGGCACTGACACTTGTTTTTCGACTTTCGAATAGTGATATGACAGCCTGATCTCATACGAATTGATAAGTATTTCACAGGTTGGCTAATTCGTAGAGAATCTTACGATATAAATCATACAAAAACGTTGGATAGTTAGAAAAATGCAAAACTAAAGCACCTCCCCCAACCATCACTGGCACGAAAGCAAATCATACTAAAATGTACAGTACAAATGAGACCTGACAAAAATCACACCTTCGTACAAAAGCCATTTCACAAAATAGTTATAAATTGTGTTGAAAATGAACTACTAATATATCTTTAGATCTTTTGTGTTTGTTTGACACATGAATTTTTATGCAAGTATACAACAACTTTCTGGCTGTACAAAACTTACAGCATTGGATGCACAATGCACAAATCTAGGACCAAATCTGGTTCTGCATCTTTATCTTATCTTCATCTTAATTTCTAACCTTTGTTGACAATAGAAAGCCATTTACATCAGAAAAGATATGTTGCTGTAACTTCATGAATGTAACGTTAACATAAATGTCTGTAATAACAGGTAATCTGCTTATTTGCCTGTAAGACGTGTAACACACTACATGAAACTCTTTCTTCATGATATGACCTCTGTGACAATCAGAAATCCAAATATGAGATCATCAAGCTACACTTTAAAGATTTTTGCAATCGATCTTGGTTGCTCTTGGCCTATTCCCTGCCTGTGCTGTAAGAGGAAGTCACAGAGCTGTTTCTGGATGATGTTGTCTTTCCAGTCCTGCTGGACTCAAAATGTGTTGTTTAGACTCCAAGTGTGATTCATAGAAAACACAGCTAACGAAAACAGACGGGCAGTTTGCATAGGTTGCGTGGGTTGCACTGCAAACAGCTTATGTTGCGAGTGATACAGAATACAAATGACTCGATGTTGTGCAGAAAAGTGTCAGCAAAAGTCTGTAAATCGTTCACAAAATGATTTTTATCACCACTATTTATTATCACCTCTGATGTTCTCTGCCTTCTTAGCATATTGTAAGCATATTAAACGTCTACAATATACAGTGGAGAGTAAATAGGACAATTAAAATACATTGCAAACACATATTCAAAGCATTAAGCAAATAAACCTCCCCATGAGTCACATCTAGTGGTTAAAGCGCACATGGAGTCTGTTTCAATTGATTCATAAAATCGTCCGACACTTTGTTAGGACCCTGCTGCTATATGGCCCTACACCTCACAAAACAAAAACCTAGCTGGATAACCTCCAGTTCCACACAGGACCTACAGAGAGCTCGACGAGAAGTCACAGGGAAAGCAACACCTAAACTACCATACGTTATGCACACATTTGTATTTCACCTGAATTCTGACAGTTTAAATGAACTGGTTTGTTTAGCTTGATCTCCTGCTCCTATGTCTGAAATGACTGCAGGGAGACTCGAAAAGGCTCAAACATGACATTAACAGACACAGCTGCAAAAGCAGGGGCAAATATTGAGAAAACATGCTCAAAATAGCCTCTCATCACCACAGTCTGTAGCAAAGACCAACAAACCCAAACCATCCGAGTGCCACTAGTTGGACTTTGCAAAGGCAAAGCTTAAGAAATGATTGTTTGGCATACAGACAGGAGAACCACAAAAACACACACAGAATGTCAGGGAGCAGGCAGAGGCCAGTGCTCTACGGGATGTGGTCAGCTCCACCCCACATAACAAGTCCCAGAACCATAACCAGACAAAATGAGGATCATAACACAATTTATACATGTGCTGACAAATTCCAGGCACACATATCATGCTGTTTTTGCAGTTAAGTGCTTTTGTACACTTAGTTTTGTTTCGAGTTTTCCCTTATTTCCCCAAACTTGTCTCCTTTGATCTCCTTGAATGTCTCTGTCTCCTCAGAAGTTGCCCTTTTCTTTCATTTACTCAGTTTCTCCATCTCCAGGGCTAAGTTTCTGTGCGTCAGCCACAAAGAAGCCTCTCATTCAGACGCTGCAGCGGGAAGCGTGAGGTGATTCCGTGGGAAAAGCTCTTGGCAGAGACACCGGAGACTGGCAGCTTCCTGACTGTGAAGAGCTGATATCATTTCTGGAGTCTTTAACTGGATTCTTAATAATCATTCGCTGTGGAAAATTTGGTGCAGCGTGTCTCAGCACATCAGCCTATCCTTCTCATTTTCTTCAGAAAAGGTCTTGAGCAGGTCACCACAATAATGGGAGGTTTTAAGTGTGTTTAAAGACAAACCTCAGCCGCCTAAAACACAATTACAAACTCAAGCCCTTGCTTTGAATGCTGCTAAACAGGACCCTTCCCAATGATTTTGGAATATTGAAGTAAAAAGCCAGAGCTCAAAGTTGCAGTGCTGTCAGTGTGACTGAAGAAACCAAACAGGTTTCAGGGCTACAGCTGGATTCCAGACTTATCACATCATTTACCAGCAGCAATAAACTCTGAGATATGAAGATGTAGGCTATTTCAGTAAGGAAGAATATAACTGGAGGAAAACACCTACTTAACTAACCCTAACCCTAACCCTAATAACACAAGCTAAACTAGTTCACATTTACCACAAAATAAATAAAGCATTAGCCTAGTCTTACTCTTTGTAATGTACATGATTCCTTAAAACACTGCTTGTGTTTATTCAAAATAGCACTTCCATTTTCAGCAATGTTTTAGCAGTTTTGGTGTTTTTAAGAAGCAACAGGTAAAGATGTGTATACTGTTTTGCTCATAAATATATATAGCCTAGAAATATAAAGAAATAAATGCATCTTATATTTATCTCTTTTTGTGGTAGTTGTTCATAAATCCATTATCAGAGCCATTAAACTGTCTAGTGTCCACTGGTCTTCAGAAAAATCTCCAGGCCCTGCACATTCTTTGCTTTTCCAGCATCTTCTGCATATGTGACCCCTTTCCAACAGTGATCAAATGATCATGTTAACTTGACTCATCTTTTCACAATGAGGACAGCTATTACAGAAGCCAACAGAGCACATTATAGGGCAAATTCACCCAAAAATTCTGTCATCATTTACTCACTTTACATTACATTTATTCATCTGGCAGACGCTTTTATCCAAAGCATATACATTTTGTCAACACACTAAGCAGTACCAATAGTTTACAAGACCATGTTACTAGGAGGATTAAGCTGAAGTAGGCAAGGAGAAAATGAACAACATGAAAGATTTTTTTTTTTAGACAAAACATACAGTTACTGGTTAGTCAGATAGATGCGGAACTGGTATGTTTTATGTTGTTTTTTGAAGGTTGTGAAGGATGCTGCAGATCGGGTGGAGGCTGGTAGATCATTCCACCACAGAAAAAAACGAATGAAAGCGATTTGGTGCCTCGTTGTGATGGAACAACAAGGCGTCGCTTATTTTCAGACCGAAGGTGACGGGAGAAATGCCATCATGAAGACAATGCAGTCACACCTGACACCTCTGCATCTGAGACCCGCTCAGTGATGACATGCAATCTCTGTAAACCGCAGTTTAAATTAAGTAGATATGACTGGTATGTTTTCAAAGACATTTGAACGGTGATGTTCTGTCAACAGAATGCACCAAAACATTCTCTTACCTAACTAATCCAACACAACTCTTAAATTCTTGTCGAGTGACGTATATTTTTGGCAAAGTCACAGTTAAATTACTTCCCTCTGCTTGAGAATAATCCTCTTAACAGGTCTCAGAGCCACTGGTGGAAAATTCTGATCGGACAAATGCTAGAAAAAAGTGAATGAAATGAATCAAAAACACACAAATACTTATTTGACGGAAGGCCAAAATTTGCCAAACATTTAAAACAATCTTTTACGGCTCTAATATTAACTCAAGCTACTCGGCCCTTACACTGAGTTAACCTTCCTCTCTTTTAAAGCAGTTCATAAGGAGACAAGCAGTGATACAGAAGGAAGTTCAGTTATATGATCTTGTGCAACTTTCTAATAAATGTTCAGATTATTCTTGTAATAATTCAAGTTCACTTAGTGTCTACCACAAAAAACTTGTTTATGTACATTTTTTGATACATGATGGGATCATTAGATTTTGAGCCTCAGCCTAACCGTACATGACCAACTTTAAGTTACACTGTCCATATGGAATTACAAGAAAATTCTCAAAACATTTCAATCTATTACATTCATATACATGCAGTCCCATGAGACGCTCATAACCATAACACAAGTTTTATACAAGTAAACAGAGCAGGTGCTGACACTCACTATAGGACATCACCAAACTAGATGGCTTTTTACCTGTGTTAACCCAACACCTTTAAAACAACATGGTGCAACTGCTTTAGCGTGATTAACAACAACAAAAAAACGGCATGCTTTCCAGTTGCAGTTTGCACTGTAGCTTAAACTTATTTTGACAAGAAAAACAAGCCGAGCGCGATCTTCTTCAGCACAACACAGAGAAACGCTCCACACAATAGTAACAAAAGCCGTGGTAGATAAACAAACCACCCAACGTAACTTCCCTCAAACAGGATTTTAAGGGACTTACCTCGACGGGTCGAAACTACGGTTCCCCTTTCCAAAAACGCATTTATAACAGCATGGATGATGTTTCTTGGTCGCTGTGTGAAGTTTTAGATGTTAAGTTACATGGTTGTTCGAAGCCGTTTCCTTCTGCTTCGCAACATCGCTGTGTTGAAGCATGCGACCTCTCCCGGCAAAAACAAACTCCAGGAGAACAAAAGTTGATGTGCATTGAGTTTCACGTCACGTGTTCCAGCTGGGAATGTCTTTGGAAGGGAAAGCTTTTGTTTCACCAACCAACCGATGCTAGCCCGAGGAACATGAAAGAACCGGAAAGACAGTGGAAAACTATTGCACTTCCCAGATGAAAAAGCTGTGCCACTAAACTAAAATTCCACCAAGTGTGTGTGTCTTGTTCCAGTGGGATTAAATGGTGTTTCTTTTGGCTTCCATTAGCCAGATAACATTTCAATAGAATACAACACATTAGCAGTATTAAGACCCACAGAGACCTTTTTATTTTATAATTCCTATTATAACCTAAATCCATGAATTATTTTATGATGGTTTCTGTTTTTCTCAGCAGGGTTAAAAATAACAACAGAAAAGAAATAAATTAATGAGTGTATAATATACCATGACCCCTGTTTTATTATTTACATATTCATTTAGGACTGCAACAATGTTTTTCACTTATTCGTTTTCACGCAGAACATAAGGTTACAAAATCATAACTTTTTTTTTTAACATAATGATCAATTGGAAATAGCAACTATACAAACGTTCAACTCCAGGTTGGAAAAAAATACTTATTTAAAGAGAATTTTGAGTTTTTTAATCTGCATCAATTATTTGAAGAATAAAAACTAATACTGAGATGATGCAGTGACTAATAAAACCTTTGTTTAAACCTTTTTTTATGGTAGTAAACCATGCAGAACGTACTACATTTATAACAAATTTCACCTGACTACAAAACCTTTTTTAAAGAAGAACACCTGAAATAAACTGGCAATAGAAATTAATAGAAATACATCAAAATATGTTTGGGGCTTATAATAATAATATTATTATTATTATTAAAGGAATAGTTCACTTTAGAATTAAATGTACTGTGTGTAGTTTTTTGGAGGCTCTATTAACAGAAATGCAATATATCCATAACTATGTGTTCAGAGGTGTATAAAGACCTTACATAATGAAGCGTTATGTTTTTCTTACCTTAGAATGAGCTATTTTTTATCTACATACACCGCGGGCTCACCTTACATAGAATTCTCCATGTTGTGACTACAGTATCGCTAAACGGACAAACTGCTCTACAGAGCGCGTTTCATAAATACGCTTTCTCTTTTGGGAAAGAAGCGAAAACGTAACAACATCTTAATCCTCTCGTGGACTCCGTAGTGCTTGGGGTAGGGGTGGAGTGAACGGCTGTGGGACACCACTAAAAGGTAGAGATATAACAGAATAAAAACATTTTTATAAATTTGTTTACCTTTCAGCTTGTAAAAATGTGTTATTTAGTCCACTCCAACTAGATAAAATAATAAAACGATTTTAATGGCTATTTCAATTTAAGGTTGACTGTCTCTTTAAATTTTGACAGTTTACAATGTTTTAGTGACTTATTTGGCAAGTTTACATGGGAGAGATCACCACCCAATCTACAGTTTGATTAATGTCACTATGTCAGGTAGTGCGTCGCCGAGTGGCAGGACTTTCCTAAACAGACTTTGATAAGTCAGGCTTTAAAAATAGTTGGGTTTGTATGAGCTTGTTGGACACTGGTGTGCACCGGTTGCTTCTTTTGGCACAGCACTGTCCAATAAATAAACAATGGGGCAAACATGCGTCTAATGTGCGTTTCGGATAAAAAGCATGTTTTCTTAATGTGACGACAAAAAAAACAACAGACTGATGAAAATACGGGACATTTTCTCAATATGCGACGTGCGGGACAAGGGGTGAAAATGCTGTGCGGTACAACGCAAAGCGTAACGGGTGGTCACCCTATCGCTAGATGCTGCTAAAAACTACACCCAGCACCTTTAAAATTTTATTATTATTTACTCACCTTTTAGTTGTTCCAAATCTGTATAAATGTCATTATTTGGTTGAACACAGAGAAAGATATTTGGACGAATGCTTGTAACCAAAAAGTTTTTGGAGTCCATTGACTACCATAGTAGGAAAAATGACAATGGTAGTAAAAAGTGCCCTATGGTAGTCAATGGACTCCAAAAACGTTTTGTTTTGGTTGGTCGCATTCTTCCAAATATCTTTATCTGTGTTCATCAGAACAAATGTATACAGATTTGAATCACAGGTGAGTAAATATTGATAAAATGTTATTCTAAAGTGAACTATTCCTTTGAGTTTATTATATTAATATACAAAAGTATATTTTAATTTAAAGCAAGCAAACATTGCATTACACAGCATGTAGTCACATCTAAGACTACACAGTATGTAATATGAATGAAACAATTATTCACCTACTACAGTACACAGCCAATCCTTAATGCTCTTGTCATTTTTTGATGTACTAAGTCCAACTTCCCACATAAATGTGTTGTTTTGTACTACATTGAAACCTGAACCTCCTCAGATTCCAGGTTACAGTCCTCCATAGTAGTATGATACTTGGGACACATGAATTCAACAGGTTTCAAGTGCTGTCTTCGTCCACTCCCTCTCTGTCTGAAAGGGGCAAACCGCAACCATTTCTTCACTACATCAGCAAACTGGTGGTGTGTTGCCTCCTTTCCTACAGGTGTTCTCTTCAAAGCACCTGCAGAGAACAGAGTAAAACTTCCAACATTGTTCTTATAGACAATATAGACAAATTGTTGACAGTAAAACACCCTCGACAGCATTCTAACTTGCTTATTTGATAATGCCAGAGTACTTTATAACTGCAAACACTGCACGGTTTTGGTTCCCTTGGTCTTGTCAAAAAAGCAATGCTGGTATTGAAATTATCATTTTAAAGATTTCTTACGAAATAAAACGCCCTGCAGTCTGGTGTTTCTGAAGCTTCTTTTCTGTCCCCTGCCAACCCAGTTGAGCTCTGAGCCCAAATCATAAGAGAGAACAGCGTGCATGAGACGCCGGACCGCGTCATCTACCGTGGCTCCACCCATGCGTGAGAGATGTGACACCTATGGAAAATTAAAGGAGACTTTGTGTGATTGAATTGCCATGTATAGACAGTCTAAGGCAGTGGTTCTCAAACTGGGGGTGTCAAGATGGGTCCAGGGGGCCACAGTTTTTGTGGCATTTAATAAAATAAAGAAATGTATCATACATTTCAAACATCAGAAAAATAAGACCACCAACCAAAAGAATTGATGTTGCAGAATTGTATATATATATGATATACTGAATATGATAAAATACATATGCTTTTGGTTTAATTGAAATTCTAAGTTTAAGATTATAAGTCTTTATTTGGAGGACCACAAAGTGATGCAGCCTAAACAAAATGGTACTTGCAATTAAAAAGATTGTGTACCACTAGTCTAAAGACTGCAGTTTTAGTAAACGCAAATAAAATAATTTGTAAACAGTCAGTCTTCGCAATATGCACGAAATTTGACAACAATTAATTTTTTGTCAACCATTACCATTCTCCTCTGTGCTTCAGAATTTTCTAAATGTCGTTCTGTTTTATCAAGCTGTTCCATTGTCAGAAGTGGCAGATCCATGTCAAGCTCTTCTTCCTCCTCTTCACACACCTGTCCATGAACCCTGGCCTGCAGATCTTTCAAGACTGCCCACTGCCTCTGTTGCTCCTCCTTAATCTCAATAAGGAGAGATATGATTTGTCTATAGGCTGCTGTCTCTGTAGTTAAACAACAAAACACAATAAAGCGTTTTTTAAGCAGATACAGACTGTAAGGAAATTGCCTGTGTTGTTCTTCATTTAAAAACTGCTTTGGATAAATGGATAGACTGCTGCTGTAGTTACATTACACTTCCTAAATGATACATCTGTTTTTATATAACATTTATTCAACCAGGACGCATTATAGTGTTTAACAAAACTAAAAGAGTTCAAATCTGTGCAATTTTCTATGAAGTCTCGAGACTGTGTTCATAATTAATATCTTTTAAAACAGAATTTCAATGACTGAAGGACAAAGTTTTAGGATGCGATCTAAGTCACTGCACCGCCTACCTGATAATGCACGATCCTCCTCGTGCATGCATTTCACCGTCATCGCTGCAGTTTTGAAGGACTCTGAATCCGTGTGGAAGTTCACCTCGGCATGTCCCGGGATGTCTTCTGAGCTTTCGCCGCTCGGCAGAGGATGCATGTCCTCAGAGGGTCTCAGGACTGTTCCCACTGCTATGTTTTCCTGCTTGTTCACCAGACCCTCCGCCCGTCTGTTTACGGCCCATTCTGAGCAATGTACATTGTTTGGTTCCATTTATAAAAGCGTGGTTTTTAATATGAATTTATGCCAGATTTAAACCCTGAATATGACTCTTTAATAATCAAAGCGTTATTTTCGAGAAATATGCGGAAATGCTTAACAAAACGGTTGCCAGCTCTAGCGCGCGTACCACGTTACCGCAACGTCACAGCAACGTTGGCGGAACATTGAGAAACCTGAATGAACTACAATTCCCAAACGCCGATGACGTCACTGGACAACGATTAGAGGGGTGCGATTAAAGATTAAAACAGCAGTAAAATAATGTAGATATTAATTTAATATCTTTTTAATTTATTGTATTAGGCATTATAGTTTCAGGAAAGCTCTCCCTTTTTCCACACAAACACAGTTTGTTTATACACATATTGGGGGCTGATTTGCAGGAATCTAATAAATAGCCTAGTAGGAGCCGCTTTTAACGTCTTGCCACATCATTTCAGCATCTTTCATTTCATAGTAATCTTTTTTAAACGCAAGTATAGCTAAACTTGTACAACACACACATCTAGAGAGATTTAATGATGACAACAACGATTACCTCGGCAAAAATAATTTTAATTGTGCTCAAGTAGCAAAAAAAGTACAACTTAAACACCTGAACAAAAAAGTTTAGTACATAAAGCCAACCACCGTTTTCTAAATGAATCCTGAACTTCAGAAGACATCAGTAACTCTGAAAGAAATATCTAGCCTACTTTATGTTGTCATTGAAGAAGCCCAGCAGAGTTCCCTTAAAATAAAAAACAAACCATGCAATAATCTAAAAGGTCTAATTCCACAGCTGTATGTCCAGTGCTCAACAATGTGTAATAGTAATAAACATAAATAATTTATTATATTAAATGTCCCATGCAATTTGCAAACCAAGGGTGTAAACCCTGAACACAACAACATTAAAAATAAAGAATAAAGGACCCAAACATTGTACAGTATCTATGAAAATAGAATCAACGGATATACAGGCGAGGACAAAAAAATGAAGACATTTTCATGTATGTATATTTATGTACATAAACAATGCATCAACCTGTAAAAGTCACATTTTTGTTTCAAATATGCCTGAATCCATGACGAAATATCAGCAGACAAGAAAAGGAAATATGAATGAAACCTATCTAATTGTGGGCTAATTGGTTGTGCATGCCCTCATATTATGATTATTATTATTAATTTGTGCGTAAAAATGAAAAACAGCACTTTTATTTCTAACAGTGACCATGATCAATATCTAATACCTCAGTATCTAATAATAGATGAATTTGTAGAATATTATTTCTGCCTTTAATATACGTCTGGTATTGCAACCATAAACACAGGCATTGATCTCCCACAACCCTACAGACAGCAGTGCTCTGACTTTAAAGCATTACAATGTAAATCAGCAGTCAATCTGCATCTCAAAGCATCACTTTTCACTATCCTTAATATGAAGCATAGAGTCCACAAACTTACTGAAATATTTATGTGAAATATATGACTCAAAAGTTGTGATGTATCACAAGAAAAATATAAACACAGTAAATTATCTAAATATTATTGCATTTCTTTCAAAGAAACACGTTTAATAAAACCCTGCCTTCCTGACATTGTTCTTATAATACCCTGCTTTACGAAGAAAAAATAATGAACTAACAATCTTCATCACCCAACCACCTTTCCATAAAACACACTGTACTACTGTAGCTTATTTGTACCAGAAATAGCTCATTGCTTAAACTTTGGACCTGCTGTTGTATTTTTTAGGAAGGGAACTAGGCCTCAATGTCTTGAGATCTTTTTTCTTCATAGTGATTTGATCTACAAAACTGCTAATATAATCTCTGCCAGCATTTGTATCAGGGACAAAAGAAATATGCTATAAACTGTGGCTTTGAAAACATGCTAAGTACTGACGTTAAACTGACAAATTGATCATTCGTTTTATGAGCAAATATGTCGATTCACTTGAAGCACACCCTACAGACTTTTAAAAGCAGAAAACATTTCTAAACATTTCGCGATACAAAATTGCTTTGTGATAAAAATACTTTGCTGCAATACTCTTCCAGATATGTTTCTATTTCACCTAAATTCTATTCTTAAAATATGACAACCAGTTTTAGCCAGTGCATAAAACACAAATTCCCTGTAATGTGCCTTCAGACTAGAAAACCTGCATGAAGTTGCTAACTAGACTAAAACAGTCCATAGAATCGCTACTTTGTCAGCTCACTAAAAACCTCTAACGTAAGAAACTGGAAAGTTCACACATATTGTGCCACAGTTAAAAGCTTACAGCTGTGATCCACAGAAACAGAGACATACAAGAATTGAAATAGGCCTTTTAAAAAAGACCAAGAAATGAGCTCCTGTGACTTACAAAACAGCACACATCCTCGTAATTTTTGATCTCTGTTCTGCTGAGAGAACTTACTGAGAAATTCCTCAATAAACTCGAAATGTGGCATGCTAACAGAAAGTGACCTGACCTACTATACAGCAAATTACCAAATGTACATCCTACTTAAAACAGACTGTTGAAACAATCTCAGTTACACGGACGTTAGCTTCATTTTACCAGGACACGTTTCCTGCTAATCAGCTGCTTAGGTTTGTGGCGCACCCCATCCAATCACTCTGAACAGGAAATGGGTCATTTTTACATGTCAAAACAGTTAAGTATAAAATATATATGTATATATATTCCTTACTTGCCTGCCAAAGTGTTAAGTGGTCAAAAATGTCCTCTACAATTACCTCTTGTGTCATGTCACACATATATCAAATAGTAGAAACCGTTTTATGTATTGAGTCAAAGGTGCATCTAAAAGGGTGCATAATAATCTGAAGAAATCCAGTAGAAAAAGCTTGCACGCAAGCTCTGAAGGACTAAACGGCGTCGACTGGTTGAAACTCCAGAACGGTCTGTTCTTTGGGACAGCTGTGGGTTGGTTTCAATTCAGTACGTCATAGGAAAGTAATGTGCATAAATAGTTTTCAATAAATTAATAAATAAACATTTCTCTGTTTCAGTATATACAGAGTGTTAGAGTCTTAAACATAAACACATCTATAGAAACCCATTACATCACACCAGAATATCTTCTCGATAAACATAAATGTTGGTAGTATGTTGTAGAGTTGTAACATGTTTTCCACACAGGTGCAAATAAACGCCCGCCGTCTCCTAAAAGCCCCAACTGCTAAAAAGTGGTGCAAATATTTTTGACTGAAATTTGATCTGATATGATCTATCTTCTTTATTTTTCTCCTGTGAAAACTAAACATGTTCTCACTGGAAAAATGTAGACAGACCAATGAGCTCAGATCCTCTGGATCAATCTGTGAAATGAAGGTCAAAGGTTGTGACTTGGGTAATGCCCAAATGAAACAGGAGGATTCTCTGTTCACCACTTCAGCAACGTACACACTATAGGTCACCAGTACCTTTTAGCATAATAACAAATCCTCATAAATCTATATTTGACCAATATTACTTAAAAGTCCAGCCTCCTCTTCAGTCCTTTAGCAGCTAATAAAACAAATGCCATCATAAAATACATTTATATCATCTTCTTTAAATATGTAATATGCAAAATATGTCAAAGAAAAAAAGTATTCACATCAATCCAGGCAGTAGTCATCTTTTACCGTCAGAAGAATCTATATTGGTCAACCGGACCATTCTTCAAAACACAAATGCTCTTTTCTCCTCTCTGTCCTATAATACCACAGACCTAAAGACTCCATCAATATTGTACCCATTGTAACGAAGAAAACTAGCTCAATAAATAAATATTCCTTCAGAACTAGAGCCGGTCTGCCTCTGATCGAGAACTTGTGCCATTGTCCTCGCAAGGTCAAAGAAGGAGAGCGGAGATGCATCATTATCTCATTCCTCACGGCAGGTGGGCAGATTGACAAAGGTGAATACGTTGAACTCGATGAGGATGGAAAAACACAGGAAGACAGCGTACATCAGCAAACAAAAGAAACCCAACCGTCTGTCCAGTTTCCACTTATTCAAATGTACACAGAGAACCTGAGTGAGAAAGAAAGAGTCAATAAAGAGTTCAAACAACTTTCTTGCTTTGCATAAACACACAAGCGGCGTTCGAGTGATTGCTTTAGACATACCGTGAGAAAAACAGATGCCAACAGCAACCCGACTGAGAAAATGAGACCTTTACTGTTCAGGTGAATCTGGGCAGAAAAGTGATTTAGAAAGTATGTTTGAACTTATGCAAATAGAGATTGTTGGCAGATCATTTCAGACAAAGACTGTTTAAGTTACTAAGACCGGGAAACCTTTTGTCATGCTCTAAGCACTCAACATGTGTGATCAATTTAGTCCACAAAGCTTTGATTGATGAAAATTTCAACTTGTGTGCTTCCTTTCACACAAATCTTAAAACTGCACATAATATAACATGCAAACTTCTAAGTCGGTCTTGTCTAATGGGTTTTGCACACTTGGGGATAAACATTGCTAACAAACCTGTCTAGTAAACAAACATTTTTTCTTTTAAAAATACAGCCCTTAGGTACTGCAGCTGGCAGCATTTGGGTAACATTGCAATAAAATATATACCAGAATAAAATAAACAACAAATCAATTGCATTTATTATTTATGTCACTGCATATTAAGCATTTGCAAAGTTTATTATTAAAAATGAAATGGAAATTATTCACTTACTGTGGAGCCATAGCTAATGGCTAAAGTCTTGATGGTCCAGGGCAGACCAAGACCAATCAGAATATCAAACACATTACTGCCAATGGAGTTGGACACAGCCATGTCACCCATCCCTGAAAAAGATTGAGAATGAATCAGCTGAGATATATGACAGTTGAGAATCAGCATGAAAGGTTTTACTTTATTGTAGGAGCATGTACTTGTTGCTCACTCCGCTTGCCCTCTTTTTTGGAGCACTACGGTTGCTGACACAGGACAAAGATGGTGTCGCGTTTTCGCTTCTTTGCCATAAGAGATCAAATATTTTATCTTTAAAAACACTTGAACATTGAACCTTGTTCCTACCTTGCCGTGCCACAATAAGACTGGCCAAACAGTCAGGAACGCTGGTGCCCGCGGCCAAGAAAGTGATCCCCATTATGACATCAGGGATGCCCATAGTGTAACCAATCACTGTGACCTGTGACAAGAGTGTCAATAAACCACTGAGCATTAGCAGATGACTATTAAAGAAAAAACATGCAACCAAGAAGCATAAGTCTGTATTTGTGTGGGAAACCCCAGGATCATCTTACCATCCACACCATGATGTAGGAGAAGAAAGCGATCCAGAGGGTGGATGAGATGAATGTGAACATGTACCAGCGCTCCCAGCGGGACGTGGCACAGTTGGGTACAGTGAGGAACAGCAGCAGGCTCAGTGGCCAGGCCAGCAGCCACTTTAGTTTATTAAGGCCCCCACCTGCACAACATCAAATATTTTAAAACATTAGACAGTAAAGATATTCTGAAGATGTTCAATGTTAGTTGTTTATAGCAATAAGAATCATCAGTAAGGAATGTACCGGGGCAGCGGTATGGAACATAGGGTCCCTCGTTCTCATCCTCCTCCTCTTCCTCCTCATCATTCTCATTGTTCTCATTGTCCTCATTTTCGTTTTCTGTATCCGTGCCGGCTTCAGGCCCTCCCCTGTCATCATCACGGTGAACTCCCTTCCGCCCATTCAAGCCCCGGTCCAGTCCATTCTCCACCCCACGTTTTCCTGGGATCTTTACAGTCACATCTGAATCCCCATTACTAAAGCGGCTGTTTATCAGACGCTGCCTCTGCAGTCACAAACACAAATCATTAGTTTTGTCTGTGCAAGTGTAAAGGTGTTTGTGTGCAGGTGTGTGTATTACTGACCTCTGTGATGAGCATTCGGGAGGCCATTGTGAGACGTGTGCGGGGAGAGAAGTGGCTGGTGATCATTATTCTCATTCCGGCCTCAGAAAAGGTGAGCTGGTGAGGGTATGCAGAGAGGAGTTCATCCACCATCAGTACTGATGGTTTTCTGTGGAAATTTGCTAACGGAGAGAGCAAAACAATAAATATTAAGATGACATGTCACACACGTCCACATCATATAAATAAGGTAGGAGAATTAACGTTTGGCAGCACAGGTCATTTAAAGGAACAGTACACCTAAAATGTTTAATTCTCCCATTATTTACATGCCCTCATGTCATTTCAGACTTGTATGGCTTTCTTCTTTCTGCAGAAAACAAAAGAAGATATTTTGAAAAAGATGCATGTGTAACAGAAATCTGTTGGTCCCCATTGACTTGCACTGGTTTTATGTCTATACAGTAGAAGTCAAGAGGACCAAAATTATTTTGCAGAAGAAATACATTCATACAGGTTTAAAATGACAAGAGGGCAAGTTAATAATGACAGAAGTTTCATTTTTGGCTGAACTATCCCTTTAAATTATGCGTTAATAGTGACATTTGCATGCGCATTCAATGTAAACACTAACATACAATATTTGCATTCTGTCCATGACCATGTAATTTTATTAAATTGAATTATTTAATAAATAGTATTTACACATGGTACAAACAGTCACACCCTTACATTTACCTTTCTTAAGCAGCACAACAGTAGCATCACACCCATCGTCGATGTCTGTGTTACTCGCTGTGCCATTACCCAGATTTCCAGAGTTCTTTTTCCGCCGTTCGATGTAATTCACTACCCGTGAGTTTAATCTGTTAAACACAAAATAAGATAAGCAAAGATGAGATTTACATAAAAGTAAAGAAAAAAAAATAGTGGAAACTTTTCGTGTATAAAACAACTTACTTCATTAATATAATGTAAACTAGATACAACAATATCAGGATGAGTGATTCCCACCTGAAAAACATATACATTTACATAAGTGACTGAGTGAAAACACAAAATGTGAATTAACTGGAAAAAAATGAAGAATCCTACCATGTCACTTTCTCGTCATAGATGAACTTGAAAGAAAAACAGAGCAAAATTAAAACTAAATAGACAAACACATATGCACTGTTACTGTCTCTAACTCACCACCAGAGGGCAAGCTTAGCTTGTAAATTTTTATATTAAAATGAATGCTAATGTTTCCATGATGCTTTACTTGAATGTAAACAACTAAGCACCTTGTACCTATTTTGTACTTGTTTGAGTGAAAAGTCTAAATGCAAAATAAACATGAACTCTAGAATGTCTTAGAAGTTAGTATGACCCCCTTTGGCTTTAATGACAGAATGCACTTTAGCTGGCACGGGCATAGAGTTTGTTTATGATCCACAATCCCATCTGTTATTCCAGCAACTACAAAGGACAAACATAGTCATAACCACAAGTGCGCCTTGTTGTATTCATGGAAAATAGAGTCTTAATAACTTCTTATTAATTTTTATAATGATATTCGTAACGTAAATAAAAATAAAACAAAATGCTATATTTATATTATAATCTAACACAATTTATATTATGATCTTATTATGTTATTAACAATAGACATCTTGCAGATTCTGTACGTGGGATGCCAACTTTTTGCACAGAAAAATACATACAACCAAGTAATTCTCACCCCCAAAAAAGTCTATTGATGATCATATTCATACATATGTACCTCAAGATCTAATCTTGTTAATGCTTCAATGCAAATCAGATGCTGTTCTATGCTTAAATCTGATTTTTATTAAGGTGCTGTTTGAGTAACTCTATTATTTAGGGTCCTGGGTACTATTACTCCATGTTTATTGTCGTTCTGGGTTTGGAACTCATGCAGAGTGTGGGCAAATAAGAGGCCTGTGCTGTAGGCCGTGAGCCCCACGGGAGAGCCACTTGCTTCTCCTCTCCTGCTGCATGAGAAGACCCATAGGCTTCATGGGAGCAAGAAAAGCCACTTAAAGTTCTACTCACCACGATCAGAGTGGTCACTGAGATAGTGTAGTACGTGGAGTCTCTCATTAGTGTCCAACAGGAGAGCCGTACTGCCTGTATCGACAGAGGAGAGAGGGCACGGATAAGCAATGAAGTAACAACATACACAGCAAAACACACTTAAAGGCAAGTAGGAGAAGATATAAAGTGGAGAACGAAGCCAGTGTCAGGGCATTAAAAACTTTAGTTCAAATGACTTAATTTTGTGATTTGTTAAAATCAGAATTTAAAAAAATGTATGCGAATTAAATGTATTATGTGAATATGTGTACAATGTGTTTATGTGCCTACATGATATCCTGTATATGTGTACAAAAGTGTTATATGTATGAAAGTATGTGTTCTATTCTATTCATGAGAAGTTAAACCTGTGTGCACACTAAGCAACCTAATAAATGTTATTGCAAATTTTACCCCTAAACATTGCCCCCTCTAATACACCATAGCATATTAAACATATAGAATTTAATTCCTGATATTTGCCACTGTACACATATAAATAATAAAACATAAATATTTATCTCTGTGAACAAAACTACATGTTACACGCCCCACCAAAAACAATTAACGTGCTTTAACATCAAAAGTAAAACAAGCTCCTGCTCTACACAAGCATAAATCTTTTTCAATCTGATTGTATTATAGGATTTTAAAAAGTTTACACAATGTGTTATCTGTAACTATTTTGAGATTTTGGTTGATTCACAAAATTTTTACACATTTACAGATTTACATATTGAGTGATGGAAGTGAATGAGGTGGGCACCATATATGGACACGACTTCCTGTGCCAAATCCCGCTGATTGAACTGTATGAAGTAATTCATATGGAACACGTGTCATGTTGTGAAGCGTGTTCCTGCTATAAAAAGCAGTTTTCTACGTCAGAGTGTCGGAAGCGACGCACACAGCTTAACCTACACCGCAGGTAACGCTCTTCATTTTGTGTTTCCGTGGCAACAAGAAGCTCTATTGTTGCAGATGTGTTTTCCCCTCCACTCTGATAGACTGTACGTAAGTGTGTTAGTGTCTTATGGCCTTGTGCCATTTTTAGAATGATTTCCTGACATCAGAGATATAGGACACTAATTTTGTTATGTAGAAAAAACATCCAGAAAGTATAGTGAAAAACCAAGACATTATAAAGACACCAAGAGCCAACACAAAAATGCACTAGTAATGTATTAATAGCAAAAATCTTGTGGAATTCTTCCACAGATGAATACTGTTCATTAACTTTATTGTTAAGTGTAGACTGGGTGCATTAATAAAGAGTTAAATTTATGTGCACATCAGTTATTTTTACACTGACTTTAAACCTTGGGCCATCCAATCTGGTTTCAGAGTTATAATGCATACACAAACATTTACGTGAGGAATAAAGCCTTAAGGCTTGTGCACACCGGGACGATAGTCACGCGCGTTTATCGCCGACGTTTAACGCCTTGTGACTAAACAAAGGTCCCATGTGAGTGTGCACATCGGCGCGCAAAGCGGCAGGCGTAAAAGCGTCATTTTATTAAAAAACGCCACAGGTTTGTTTTTTTGGTTTGACGTGTTGCATTAAAAAATGGCCAACCAATAAGATTGGCACGTGCCTGGAGCTGCTGAAGTTCCAGTAAAAAACGACTTGGTGGCGCTCAAGCACAAAACGTTCTTGCCGAGCAACCAACGACGAATGTGAGAAGCATAAAGTTGCGCAGTGCCAATTTGCATGTTCATTCGGCTCATCCCCAGTGAAAATCGCTTGGGTACGCATGTCAAAAAGCGTCTCGAAAACATCCCGGTGTGCACAGGGCTTTAGGGTAAAAATGTATGTTTGTTCAGATTTGGATCAACAAAATTTGGATATACCAAATATTTTTCAAATATTAAAGTGAAACAAAATGACTTACCAACTGAATAATGCTTTGGCAAGAATAATATCCATAGTTTTTTTAATACTGCTAAGGTATATCATGTGTAGTGTATAGTAAAATAATCTCAGTATGAACACCATCTACGAAAGTCTCAGGAGGTTAAACCAACAGAGTATGAATGACTGAATGAAGTGGAAAGCAAAGAAGCAGAAGGAAAGACAAAGTAACACCATAGCTGACATGAATGACCTCTCATCAGCTTCTCTTGTTGACCCTTGAGAGCAGTCTGCCCACTTCTCAGTGTCAATGTGTGCTCAGTATTGGTTTTATTAAAGGAAAAGGTTTAAGGGGGATGCATGTATCTTGTTCACATTTAAGACATATTTTCACAGAATTCATCATGTTTACACACCACACTTTACTGAAAAACATGTCTTAAAGGGATGGGTTAAGGCTGACTAGTCAGCATCCAACTTGTCAGTTTACATAAATCTATATGTATACTTGTTTTGATGAACACAGATAAAGATATTTGGATAAATGCTTGTAACCAAACAGTTCTTGGCCACCATTGACTTCCATAGTAGGAAAAATTATGATGGTAGTAAAAAGTGCCCCAGAACTGTTTGCTTTCCAGCTATGGTAGGCAATGGTGGCTAAGAACTGTTTGGTTACAAGCATTTTTTCAAATATCTTTCTATGTGTTCATTAGAACAAAGAAATGTATACAGATTTGGAACAACAAAGGTAAGTAAATGATGACCGAATTTTCATTTTTGGGTGAACTGTTCCTTTTCTTTAACTGAAAATTACTGTTAGACATTAAATTGTTTGACAGAAGACTATGACAGTTTTGTGCAATAAAAGGTTTTAGCTATTTTGCCTACATCATATATATTAGTTGAAAATCTGTCACACTGATGAAAAGCAGTTTTCTGTCTTGCACCACTGCCCATTTTAAAAATGGACCAAAACCCCCCAAAAGCTTGTGTGTGTGTGTGTGTTGACATGCAGAATAATAAGCACCTGTCCTGCAAAGATCCCACACACTCCAATGATGCAGAGGATATTGAAGACAGCAGAACCCACGATCGTCCCCACTCCCACATCTCCTTTAGTGATAAATACACCTGCACAGAAAGAAGAGGAGAGCTTATAAAGTGCACATGGAGGTTCATGCACTTTCTGATGTTCAAATGAGATGGTGCTGTTTTCACAAAGGTTGTGTACTGCTTTACCTATGACTGATGTGAAAAGCTCAGGAGCAGAACTTCCTGCTGCCATGAACGTGGCTCCTGCTACATCTTCACTGAGGTGGAGGCGCTAGAAGAGAAAGAGCAGCTTAAACGTGTTTTAAGAGACGTGGTGCCTGCAAAACCATGGCAGAGAGGAAATGAAGGTCTTACCTCACAGATCTTCTCAAGAGAGGGCACAAAGTAGTCATCACACACCAGTGCCAGAGCGTAAAACATATACATAGCCTATAGAGAAAGAGTAAATACAGCATTAAATAATGCTTAATGCTTAAATTTCACCTGGTAACCATACATCCATTTAACCAAAGGGTTAGAGGGTAATGAAATGATGACACATTTTCATTACCGAGTAACTGTTCCTTTAAACCTTAGCCAGAGATTACATCCTCATGTAGCCAAATTAAGTATCCTGATGATAATGCCCAAGTCTTTAAAGTCAGGTACTTGTTATGAAGCCCCCGTATGTTCATAGAAACGTTACATAAGAAGCCACTGCAGGAAGAGAGTGAAATCTGTGCAAGGTGAAATTCTTGTGTGAGGGCAGATTTGAGTACATGAGTGTCAACTAAACTCAGTTATTTTCAGAGCAATCTGCCCTCCAGTGGAACGGTTGTCTACTGGGACTATTCAGACCTTTTCTTAGAAAGTGTCCTCATGACAGAAAGGGACTGAAGGAAGCTGCTGCCCTTTGCATGCAGAGCAAGACAAGATGAGGGTTGCCAGCGATGTTTTCTTTTTTCTGCACAAGCTAACATGTTTTGCATAAAACAGTGTGTGTGTGTGTGTGTGTGGGTGTGTCTATGTGATGCTGAGGATTAGTTGCCTGACATCTGGTGTGTTTAGATGGGTGCAAATCACAGATGTCATGTCCCATACAGTACATACAAAACACAGTCACACATATGTGCATCAACTTGCATGTATACTGTACATACAAACAAAACTGAAAACATTCTTATTAAAAATCACATGGATTGAAAAGAACACATGTTATGTGTGTGTTAAATGAGCATGGCTTTACATGGAAAACACACAGAGTCAAAACAAGCCTTCATCCACCCCTGGGACCCGTTTGCCAACTGTTTTCCCGCCAAGTCTTGCCATCTAAATCTACCGCCACGCTCACACGGCGCTCCCGTTACGTAATCTCTCCCCACTCCCCTCCTCATGCTTTTATTCTTGACCTTCTGACAAGGCAGAACTGGGCTACCGAAGCCCCTACAGATAAATAAAACATGTAAACAGCTGGAGGGAGTCTTAGAGGGTTTTTTCCATCAGCTTTTACCATCCACTTACTCTCTGCGCACATGGGCAACTATCTAAACATGGCATAACAATGGCAGTGTCAAACCAACCCTGCAGGGGATTTCAACGGGAACACACAGTACCGCATCAGTACCTGCTTCAGATGCCACTTCACTTAGGCATGCACTCAGACGGGGCCTGTGGGGGCAAGACAGCCTCGTGCATGATGAACAAGTCACGCTGTGATAACTTACAATGACGGAGAGGGAACAGAACAACTAGATGCAGTTTCTTATTTGATATTTACTACTGATATTTGTCAAGGCATGTCTTGCAACATGATCTGTGCTATAATGTAGATATCCATAAAAACAATTCAGTCTTGATTTTTTACTTATCTCAAGGAAAAATCATAAAATGTCATTTCTCAGATAAGTTTTTCTTTAGCTTAGTATCAATTTAAAAATTGAGAATTTAAAATTTCTCTTAAAATTACTTTATATTATAATATGGTACTGGAAATAAAAAATATTTTTCATTACTTTTTTAGAATAGGTTATCTAAGACGTGACTGGAGAGTACAAAGACAATTTTTATTAGATGCATATTGCTGCTGTCCTTCTTAAACCTTGTATCTCCATATTCTGTGATTTGCATTTTTTGTCATAAATCATTACTAGTCTTTCTTTAAGTTTGTCTCTGGGTTTTGCAAATATCTAACCAATAAAAAGTATTAAAAAGCCTTTGCTAACTTTGACAACACAATATTTAATCATTTAAGAAGTACAATGTTTTTTCCTGGAAAACAGCAAATTTGGACATCCGGGGTTTCAGAAGGACAGCAACAATATGTGAAAGGATATCTGATTCAGATATATTCTTTAATAGCTGCATGGCAGTAATTGTTCAAAACAACAAATTTGTGAAGAAACATCTTTTCAAATTCAGATTTTAGAGACATACTGTATAGTGAGACCACTAGAACATCTGGTAACACTTTACAATAAGGTGCTATTTATTAACAATTAGTTAATGCATTAGCTAAAATGAACTAACAATGAACAATACTAATACAGCATTTATTAAAGTTAGTTCATGTTAATTTGTGACCCTGGATCTCGTGCTCTTAAGTAGCACGAGAACATTTGTAGTAATAGCCAAAATACACTGTATGGGTCAAAATTAGCCATTTTTCTTTTATGCAAAAAATCATAAGGATATGAAGTAAAGATAATGTTTCAAGAAGATATTATGTACATTTCCTAATATATCAAAACTTCAGTTTTGAGAGTAATATGCTATGCTAAGGACTTCATTTGGACAACTTTAAAGGCGATTTTCTCAATATTTAGATTTTTTGCACCCTCAGATTCCTGAGATTTAAATAGTTATATCTCAGCCAAATATTGTGCTATCCCAACAAACCATACATCAATAGAAAGTGTAGCTTTTAGGTAATGCAAAAATCTCAATTTCAAAAAATTGAATTCAGGGTCACATTTTAGCATTTACTAATACATTATTAAAATCAACCGCTGTCCCTAACATTAGTTAATGCACCATGAACTAACATGAATAACTGTACTGATGTGAACTAACATTAACAAGGAATAATAAATGCTGAAAAACAAAAAATGTCATTGTTATCTAATGTTAGCAAATGCATTTACTAATTAACTGATAGCACATTACTGTAAAGTGTTACCGAACATCTGAGAAAAAAAAATCTTTTTCATATGAATTACTAAAACACACCTGCTGATCACAGCAAACTAAAAATCATGACCAAAGCTATTCCAAAAGAAATAAAATGTAAAGGCATTATTGATCAAGGTGATACAAAGATAATCAGGAAAAATAAATCTGAATTAATCTTGAATTCAAATAAATGTATTCAGATGTGGACCAGTCAATATGACAAAGACATTGTGATTAAACCTCAAATTCACATAGTTTTTTGAAGTCTGATAATCAATTGTCTGTTTAAGCACATACTCTAGTAGAGGTAATATTACAAGACAATTAACACCATCAATTTATATGTACCAATGAGCAAATTATAACACAGGTAACTGATGCTTGAATGGAACATGTACACTGGTGACTTGACGTGTTCATGTAATTTTATAAATAGATTTCAGCTTGAATGACATTTAAGCTCATGTGATAAGAAGGAAAAACAGATGGTGGAGATACTTACACACAGAACGTGCAAAGCCACAGCCCCATCAAGACGCTCCTGGATGGTAAACATATCATTGGGGAACTCATGTATACCTGCAAAAAAACACACATATAGTTACAAACATATTTGTAAAACACACATCATCACAAACATATACATGAATACTGCATTTCATTAAACATAATGTAATTAAGCATATGAATCACTCTGGAGAAAAAAACAGTAAATGCTTTTCCTCATTAAAGTCATCAGCATTTTTTTAAGAGCCCATGAAGAGAAACGTTCATTATGACATCACTCTGAAATACAACATAATAACTTTATCAGAGGGTCAATCACTAAACTTCAAACCTAATTGGCAGTCATATAACCAGCATTGGTATGATTTTCCGTCAGAGCGTTTCTGACGCTATCACTGCTGCGTCCATCGCTGCTCTGTTAACAAGCTATTCAGCGACACAGCACGTCACCTAGCCGGCTCCATTGAGAAGCCCGCAGCCTGCAGACAGAATCGGGTCACTGAGAGCGGCCACTTTACTGGGACTCAGCTTTAGATGCTTTAAGATGGCGAGTTTACAGAGTCAGACGTGTTACAATTGCACTCGTTCCTACACAGCCCGTTGCCATGACGTCAGCATCCAAGATACTACGGCCTTGATTGAAAAGCGCTGAGACTCTAGAGACCAAATTTGTTCCATTCTGGGAAAATGCTAATCTTTTAGTGGAAGCTTTTTTTTCCTTCAGTGTTGAAAGAAAAATGGTTTTGAATACAGGTAGCTTTGAACATCTATGTCACTTGTTATGACAGACAGACAATACCTAGTCAGATGTGGAACATCGAAAATAAATGGCTTGTTTGATCCCTTCCATGCTGTTGTGCAAAAACAGTATTCTTAAACAAGAAAACATTCTTTTGTCTGTAAAAACTATTTGATCCATGTTGCTCGCATTGTTTAATGTGTTGTTTTTTATTTGCTTTCACAGTTTAATCTGTTGCATTTTAAGCAGGTTCAACGCAATCTCCTCTCAACACAGATGCTGCTCTCTAGTGCCACCACGTTGTGAGCAGAAGGTTAAAAAACTAACAGTTTCATATAAAGATCAACATAACACTATTTGTATAATGTGGCAGTCATTTCAGGAATATCTGTGAGGGTGTTTGCACATGTCCATGGCTGCATATTGTTCACAGGGGAGGTTGAATGCGTCAGCAGGCTTCACCCTGCCCCCGGTGCCCCAAACACCGCAGATCTGAACTTTAACAACCTTACAGAACACGCATAACAATATTTTATAACAATATTTTCAGCTGGCACAGAGGCAGCAAGTGACACCAGAGGCACCATGCTCCTTAAAACACAATATACGTTTTAAAACTAGTTCTAATAGAGTATCGCAGGGATGACGCATTTTCATATGCAAAACCGGGAAGCGAGTTAGCATTTCCGCTTCCATCGAACAAGATTTTTTGAATAATTTTTGCCTTAACATAAGGTTAACAAAACATCTAAATATTTTCACGTTTGATTCTATGACATTAAACACACCAGTTATAACCCGCTTGTGATTTTGAAGAGCTTATCGTCTTAAAATGGTGGTTGCTAACAATTTGCTAAAAGTTTGTTGGGGTCGGGGACAATAAGCATCATCACGCATATAAATCTCACAAATAATGCCACAAACATGGACACAAATCTCTAAAACGTGAAGGGGATTCCATCAGCTTTAATGAAGCTGATATCGAGCGAGCGTGGTGTAGTCTGTTTATAGCCTCATGTTAACTTTTTACTTCTGGCGATTGTATTAAGGCTTCAAAAATATATAAATGTGTTCATTTGTAAAGATTATCTTGATAGACAAAAACGTGTATGTATCATAAACCTTTGTTATTAACACAGAGCTAATTTTTTGCTAGCTTCCAAAAATCTATTGGAAAAATTCATACTTTTGGTCGAGCAAACCAGTGCGGTGCTAACTTCTAGGCTGGCCTACAAAAACATATCATCCCTGCGGCAGTCTATTTTAAGAGAATAGTAGTCCACACCACCACTATAACAACAACGGTACATATGTCCAGCTGATGAAGAGTAAAACAACAAATCAAAATCCATGTTTATTTCTTTCATTCTTAAGTGTTTGTGAATTTTAATGTCATGCGCAAGCTTGGAACAAACACAGTGTTACCGTCTGCATGGACGCTAATACGGTTACAGTCACAGTTATCTTTCCAGTTCTTGGTGTTAATGATCCTTAATCGTCACTTTATGACCTGTGAGTCTCAATCTTATTGCTCATTTCAAAAATAGAACTCACCCCAGGCACCCCAAAAACAGAGCAAACATTGCTTAACTCATGACAAAGGACTTGTGATGACAAACAGATGAACAAAGAGCTCTAACAAGAATCATCTGCCTATTTATATCTGAGAAACAACAGCTCTGCACTGGGGTGCTTTTGGTTCACATGTTGGTTTCATTGTTGGCATGGCCTTAATTAGAGAGTCACAGCCTTCCGGAGAGCTCCGCAATGCTCACTGGCACAGAGCCTTCGATTAATCTCATTTCAAATACAGTACCCATGAATAAAGCAGCAATAAACAAAAGCCAGAAACTGGGAGTGGATCAATTAGAAAACACACACCAACGGCAACAGTAGGCTGAACTTGGCGACGTCAAAAGCGTCTAAAGAGAGTTCTATTTTGTAATTACAGAGAAGGCAAACAAACAGAAATGAACACAAAATCTCTTTATTAAACACATGCATACAAAGTGAAAACAAAGAGAAAGTTAAGTTTCTTTCCCAGAGTGAGTGCTTTGTACCAAGCAAGAATTAGACAAGAACATTCCGAGCTAGAGAGAAAAGACTTAAATATCTGAAACCTGAGAAAGGAGGTGGACAGGGATGCTCCTCAGCAAAATTAAGACCTTGTACAACGTCGTCCTCTGATAGATTGAGACTTGCAGGAGGACCCGAAGATGTCCACATATATTAACCACTGTCAGCACCGACCCCCTGCTATAAGATGCTGGGCATGAACTACTCAGCTTCGCATGACACGAGATGGCCATAAGCATCCGAAATCTCTTCATTGCATTTTATAAGCCCTAAGCTGTTTTCAGTCGACTTCAAAGGCTCAAAATGAAGAGATGTGATGCTTTAGCTTTGGCGGAGACATAAAGCAGCTGTCAGTCAGACACAGAGTTAAATATTACAGCATGACTGAGGGCCAGACCTCTGTAATATCAATCAACAGCAAGGCAGCATCTGTCCTCAATTAAACCTAATTGATGAAGTTAAAGCGCTTCCGTCGTCAAGACAAACAGCAACTAGAGAATTTCTCCGTCCTGAAGGAGCTGAAGTTTGCGGATCTGGATGTTTTTGTTGTTATGCACTGTCACGCCTTAGTCCATGTGTGGCCAACTATTCCCAGTTCTGTGTATCTGGGAAGACTTTATTGTTTTACACATACATGCATCCATTTACAAAAGTATGCATAAAAATAGACACCCTCACATACATGTATGCAACTATTAATGTAAAGTGAAAGTGCCAAACTAGTGATGGGATATTGTACACCTAAAATTTGATATCTTAACATCTTTGAAAATTTTGACAATAAATTTTGCTCATGTCGCCATTTGTTTTAAAGCAAAAATATATGATCGGCTTGTATATGAGCATACAATATATCAAATCTGTTGTGTAACAGTGAAAACATGGAAAGTCAATAAAACTTGTCTATGGTGTGGAAGTGTTAGAAATATTCGATATTCATGATATTGTGTAATTTTTTCTTAAGCCCAATTATCTCAATAATATGTAATATTCCATTAATCTCCCAGCCTTGACATATATAAATTACAGTCTATAAGCAAAAAAATTGACTGATAATAATTATAAATGTTATCAAAACACTGTATCAAACAACTAATGTTTTACAGACAGACAGACAGACAGATCAATTCACAGATAGACATACAGATAGATTGCATAGCATCTGCTCTTTTCAACCACAAATCAAACACAGCAACAGCATTAGGAAAGAATGCAGACATCTCTGTGAGCTAAACCAATAAAAAACAAAAAATTAACCTTAATTAATTCATCCCCTGTGGTCTGGTAAAGCCGGATGGGAGAAAATCTGGAGTAAATCTGGAGTAAGGTAAGTCCTAACAGATATTGTGCAGAAAAATACATGTGATAAAAAGCAACAGCGTGTAGCTCATGTTGCCAGGATCATGGGTGATTCCCAAAGTATGCACACTCATAAAACATATAGCCTGTAAAATGTAGCTTGCAATGTAAATCCATCTTATTCTAAATGATTCATGTAAAGCACAAAAGAAAAAACAAAGCCAATATTACGTCCTCAGTTTAACTGGACTGAATTGAACCAAGATGGACTGAACTGAATATAAATGATGATGACAGTGGATTTAAGACTTATTGTTTTGCTCTTCATTATTTATGTTTAGTGATTACTATCCAAACCCTTCTGGGAATTGCATGTGCCGTCTCTGTCATTATAAAGCTTGTGTGTGAACAAATTTCCCATGGTAGTTCCAAATATATCACGCTTTCCACTCATCAAAGACGTGAGTCAAACAACTCATTCACTTAGCGACCAAACTAGATTATGATAACAAGTAGAATATATTGACACCTAAATAACTTGTGGCTTCTTACACAATCAAAAGCTATACAGGATTTATGCTATCCACCTTCATTTTAAAGTTAGAGATAAATACTGTAAGTAATACTGTAATGTATTTCTTGCAAATTTACATTTTGTATCTGTATGTTCTTTGGTACATCACAACGTCCCATTTCCCAATATCAAAGCTGAACCCGATTCTCCCTTTTAAGGGATTTCCCCTTTAAAGCTGTTTTAATTGTCAGGCAGAACAGTCCAATTTTCCCATAGACGACTTTCGTTCCGTTCATTTAACAATGTGCATTTTGTCATCATTTGCACTTGAAGTGTGGAAAAGCATAATGCAGTGAATGTCCTCAAACAGCTGTTTTCAGTGATGGTGGCCCAGGCTCTGAAAGAGGCATTATCCTCTGATGTGGAATTACACAGATGAGTAATGCAAAGAAAACAGAAGCTAATGCATTAACAGATTTGGCTAAAGTTGCTAAATTGCTCCACCAGCAAACAGTTTTTTATGAGTGACATAATGCAGATATATCTATGATTATACCAGAAGCTTAATATAGTTTATGTAATATATGCAATAAGGGATTCAATGTAAGTGAATTGCTCACCGAGTGCTTTACACTGACAGACATAATGTGATGCCAGTAGAAACACAGTAAAAAAAGTCTGATTTGCATACAGTCGTACAGATTACTGTGCAGTCAGTTTACAATAATATAATACTGCAGTATAAAGTAATATGATGTTATATAATATAATACAATTGACTTATTCAGTCAATAATAGTTTATAAATATAGCAGTTTAATAATAATAGCAATTTATTCAGACAATAATTAGTTTTTTAGATTCTAGAATAATAAAAAACTCATCAACAATAAAAAACCCTAAAACAAATCAAATCTATGTTATATTTTATTGTCTACAAAGTGGCTACTAGTTTCTTCAGGTCTATTTATTTAGTCTAAATCATCCATTTCTTTTTATTAACTTTAACTTGTCTAATGAATAAGTATAAATGTTTTCACAATTATATTATGGTTTCGTTTACAAGTATATAAGCTAATGTCTTTAGCTCACATGATTTTTAAGATCACTAAATAAATGTTGTGTAACAGCTATAATATAGATAGAATAGAAAAGAATGGAATATATGATCTGATGATAATTTATTAATACAGATACACTATAGATAATATAATATACAGTATGTCATGTCTATAATATAAAATTAATATTATCTGACAAATTAGGATTAGTCCATTTTCCTCGCTTCTATTAAAGCCCAGACAATGTTCCTTGGAAACTTCTCAAACTCCGGCTGGGTAAAACGCTGTTTATATAATTGACTTGTAAAATGGTGTAATCCATATATAAGGACATTATGACCATTTTCAATTGATTAAGACCCAAAGTTCATCTTTGTCATCTCAACAGGAAGATCTCAGCTTGAGAGGGGCCGAGGTGTTGATTGTAAACACAGGCAGTGGGTCTCGAGTGGTCCAGGTACACTCAGCACTGCTAATTAATGACATGACTTGCATGCCAACATCACCAGTCCCCTCTGCAGTCTGCCTCCTCAAACACAGCTTAGATACTGAGACCAATTACTCCCGGAATCAATTAAAGCTATTCACAAGCCTCTCACTGCAGCGCTAACATCAGCGTGAGATTGTTTCAGCCGAGCTCTCGTCCCCGGTACACCAATCACTCCTGCATTGTGTCAATGATGGCTCTTTACGCCATAAAACATTCACCAGGAATGTAAGAGTCCTTCATAAAAGGTATTTTTGTAGTGTGCACACAAAATGTTCCAACACACAGAGCTCTACAAGTAAACTCGCTGATGTTTCAAACCAGGTCAACAGATAAATAAGACACAATGTTCTGTACCTGCTTATGTGCTAAGAAAATATGAGCGATGCCAGACTGATGGAATGGCATTGTGA
Source organism: Oreonectes daqikongensis (assembly GCA_026939265.1). NCBI lineage: Eukaryota > Metazoa > Chordata > Actinopteri > Cypriniformes > Nemacheilidae > Oreonectes > Oreonectes daqikongensis. The sequence continues at coordinate 5,681,215 of JAOTQM010000348.1, forward strand.
AATTATTGTTTTTTTTTTTTAGATAAAATACTTTTTCTCTCTTTGTCTCTTCATCTCACACACACACAGTGTAGAAGAAAATGGGCCGGGATAAGCATATTTGATAATACAAGCAGAGTCTTTCTCAAATCCCTGACTTTTAAATCTATGCAGGATCAAGCTGGATTGACTTGCACTGTACCAACTAGGGTCCAGACTCACAGAATAAATAAAAAAAACAACAACAGTGCGGGTTCATGCTGCTTACATAAGCACACAAATATTATATAATTTAGACTTCTATAAATGATTCACTTTAATCCTATACATCATTAAATAGAAAGCAGGAGATAAGGCTTTTTTAAGAACAAAGCACAAATCTTATGACAAGAACAAAGTAGTAGACCAAATAAACCAGGACATAAGTGTGTGTAGAAAATCACTTGACTGTAGAATAAACCTCATGACATACTGTTTATATGACACTATCTATAAATGAAATATCTTGAGTGAAATGTATGAGAAAACGAAATGAAACGGAAGAAATTTAACATTGGGTTTAATTTAATTTGTCAAATTGAGGATCATTTTTAATTTTCAAGTTAATTTAGAACATTTTGTATGATTTGTTTATTTATTGGTCCTACTTACTTTTACATGTTTTTATTTATAATCAATATTTGTCTTACCTCATCTGCCATTTCAGAAACATTCCTTCACTAAACTCATCACAATGCATTATGGGATTAGCTTCTCTATAAAGTTGGCTAATGATGTCTTAAAAAGCTATCTTAAAATGCTGCCTATGTAGTCAGATCACCAACTAACATCCACTATTATGACTTTATCTGATCTATTTGGTTGGGTCACCCAAAGTGTGGTGAGACCTGCGCTATTTGAGAGTATGAGAGAAGCATACAGTATATAATCCATAAATGCTATAGGAAATGCCTAATGCATTAGTACATTCACCAAGGACAATGTGACACTTTTAGATGTACAAGAACCTGATGGGCAAGAAATACTTTCTAACACAATCTGTTTTTTCCCTCTGTTCTGTTCATTCTCTATCCATATGTACAGGATGTCTAAGGACAGCATGTGTCCATCAGCTAAGCTCTGCAAATCCTGTCCTAATCTGTTGCATGATGATATGTGCAGCAAGCCTGAACAATAATATTCAATTTATTTTCTCCATTATTAAAATATGGCAGACCTTATGCCATACGGTTTACGCAATGTGCAAAAAAAAAGCTTTAGAAAGAGCCACGTATAACTGAGTATGGGATTATGAGACCAGAGGGAGAGTTTTAAAGGTCTCTGCGCCCTTGTCCAAAAGATGTGCGCTTTCAGAAATCTGAGGGAAAATGGTGTCTAGTTTTGTAGGAATCTAAATGCTGCATCCATTAAGGCAGCTTAAGTGCTCTATACAGCTTATTTTAAACCAGTATATGGAAACACAAAATGTAAAAAAAAATAGGTGGAAAATTCCTAATGTGATGAGTGGTCAAAAGAGAGAAAAACGAATGAATGAGAATTCAATTTTTGCAGTATACATTTTTACAAATTTCTGATTTGTATAATATTGAGCTGTACTCTATGTACTGTATAAATATGTAGAGGTGCCAACAGTAAAAACGTGTGTTAAAGTGCAGTAAAATGACAGCAACAGTATTAAAGGTGAGCTGTGTGATATGCAATGACAAATATAAGCTTTAAGTGTGTTGATCTCCCTGAAGAGTGTAAACACCGGCTCATTGGCGCTTTTAATATGTCTCTGTTTGTTCAAATGTCTCGATGAAGGCGTTCTAATATATCTGAAGAAAACATTAACGTTTCCATTAACACACCCATTCATCTCCGTGGCAGTTGCTTAGCAGGTGTACGTGACCTGGACGCTGCAATCTTTGCCGCATAGTTTCAACAACATGAGCAGTAAATAATAAGTGAATGATCACTGTGGAAACAAGAGAAAATGACATTCTGATTTGCTGATGTCATTAGTGATGTCATTGTTGACTATCGTTGCCAGGTGCATGAGCTGTAATATCAATGATAATACATTATATGTCATAATAAAACCAAATATCTAAGCTCAAAATTCCAACCACAAAACCTTGATTTCCAATCATGACTAGCAAACAATTGGATGAGTCTGATCCTTGGTGACATGTCAGTTATTTTTGCAATTGCGAGCACGGAAATTACACATTTCACCTTTAAGGTCAAAATTATTAAGGAAGTAAAAATTGTGCATGATGTCAGACAGAAAAAATTGTGTGATTGCATGTTTCAGCATTTTCCATCAACGCAAGCTGAAGAAAATGACAAGTGTAGCAAGGGGAAGAAAGCACTCAAACCTTTCCTCACCCTAACTGCCACACAATAAAAAATACAGAGTGAAGGAAAAAGAGAAGAGACAGAGAAAGAGAGCGATACCTCCATTCCAGCTCCAGCTGGCCAGAGTTCTCCAATGACATCTGGATGTGGCCCAATCTAATTATGTTTAGATTGTGCTAGGTTGAGGTTGTCCTGAACATCAGTGAGGTGTCTGGACTGCTTATATCTTGAAACTTGATTAGAAGCGATTAAAGAGTAATAAGAAAAGAAATGATAAAACCAGAGCTGGAAAAATCATTTCAAAACATTATCGATCGAATGTGAATTGCAGAGCTAAAATTAGGTCACAGAGGATCGTGTGAGCATCTATTAAACCTCAGTCAAGTGAACGCTGCCACAGCCCAAGGTGCATTTGACAGTAAGGCACGAATTCAGAAAATAGGCTCCAGGATCCTTGATGGAATTGTTATAACCTTGTCCCAGTCGGAGGGGTGGGATTTCACAGTCCTCTTTACTGTCGGAGGTTATTTTTGAGGTTAACCAAATATTCACTAAAGCATTCATCCAACGGCAAGAAAAAACATGTTATTCAATAGGACAGATATCAACAGGGTCGATTTTGTGATATGTCTGTGTTTATGCACAAACATTGTACAACATCTGACCTTCAAACTTCTTTTAAAAATTGCAAAATGAAGGGAGATAAGTGTGTATTTTTTTCAATATTAAAATACTTGACTATTCAGGTTTAATGTGCCAAGGCAACTATAAGTTAAATTCCGGTCTTAAAGGGCTAGTTTACTCAAAAATAAAAATTCTGTCATTTACTCACCTTCTTATCATTTCAAACCTGTATGACTTTCTTTCTGCTGCAAAACACAAAAGAAGATATTTTTAAGAATGTCGGTAACCGAACTAAGGCAGTCGCCATTGACTTTTGTGTCAATTCAATAGAAGTCAATGGGTACTGCTGTTGTTCGGTTACCAACATTCTTCAAAATATCTTTGTTTGTGCAGAAGAAAGAAAGTCATACAGGTTGAAAATGAGAAGAAAATGTTTTGTTTGTGGGTGAACTACTATTTTTTTTACATCCCCAATCTTTCCTATTTTTCTCACCTAAATATCATTGTCAGTGCACCTGATGTTTACTGATGTTGATGTAACGGTTCTGTGCTAATGTCGGGAGATCAATCCATCAGTCACATCAGAGCGGCAGCTGACAGGCACACTGCTCGCTCACGTGTGTCTCTGTTTCCCCACTCAAAATAAAAAAATTTTGTCGTAAGCTGCGATCTCTACGGGAGAGTGCTGTACTCCCCCGAGATGCCATATTTCTGGAAACGTAGCTATTATGCAGGAATCGTACATCACGCGGTGGAGGGATCAGGTCAGGCCCAGACGGTTGCAGTAAGGTACGTATGAGAGAAACAGACTGAAGAAAGAAAAAGAGCCATTGAAGGAGGCAAAGAGCAAGAGACAGGACTGTTGTGTTTAAGACCCAAGTAGGCCAGTGGGACTTAAGAAAGGGCACATGGTAATCCTGGCATTTAATCAAGCTGCCGCCAAAACGTGACTAGAGAGATAAACTGACTCGCACTACCAGACAAAAACACAGAGATGGTTTATAATCATCTCCATCATTATACAATCTGTTTGATCTGGAATGGAAATCACTAAAGCAAAGTGCTTTCGTTTGGACTACCGCATTGTCTTCAGATCTGGCGTGGCTTAAGCTTAACCGGTCTTAAAGAAGCTTCAAATGAAAATGATGTCATCATTTATTCAATCTCTTGTCATTTCAAACCTGTATGACATTCTTTCTTCCGCAGAACACAAAAGAAGATCTTTTGGAAAAAAATGAACAACGGTGGTTCCCATTTACTTCTATTGTATGGAGACTGCCGTTGTTCGGTTACCAACATTCTTCAAAATATCTTCTTTTGTGTTCTGCTGAAGAAAGAAACTCGTACAGGTTTGAAAAGACAAGAGGGTGAATAAATGATAACAGAATTTTCCTTTTTGGGGTGAACTATCACTATAAGACTCAGATCTGATATGTTTCTTATTTTTCGTATAGTACAATTTCTTGTGTTATGTAAAAAAAGAGGCAAAAAACAAACACACGAAAAAGAGCTGTGTGTAGAAGTATACAAAATTAACTGAAATAATCAACGATGAAATCTGTGGTGTTTTTTGTCAGGTAAGACTGCAGCACAAGCACATACACACCCAACATAAACAGCTGCACAATGAGAACCATGTGTTTCATTCCTTATTTCCTACTTTCCATACTCCCCTCACTCAGGTCTATATTGTGGGAACATTTAACAACATAAGCTCGCTCCTTTCACCACCCCAACCCACATGTTGGCGAAGAATGAGGTCTGTTCGAAACTTCATAAATGATCATAAAGAGCAATTCTATGTCTACGAGTGGATATTTCAGTCCCATGACCCCCACTAAGGACTGTGATACATAAAAGCTTCCTCTGGGGGCACAAAAAGCCCCAGATCTGACTCTGTGTGTAACAAAGCAGAGCATTCCTGCTCAGAGTATGTTAACAGAGCACGGCTCTGCTCGGCGGGGCAGAGACACCGAAAGCTGGGTAGACGGTGGGAGGCCGTTCCCTGCCACGCTACGTCCATTCCGACCGCACCGTCTTATGATGTTTGGCTGGTCACATGACCGGGCCTGTGTTTAATTACAAACACATTTATTGAGGTGGAATGCTCGTAAAGAAAAGCGCTTGTGCCAGGAATGTCTACGGAAAAACAAAACAGAGCAAATAAATGGATCAAAAAAACTATGGCGGCACGTCTGTGTATTCGCCGGAGATATTGTTAAAGGAAATGACAGAGCAAGAGAGACAATGATCAATGTAACGTGACATGAGTAAACACCTGAGCGTTGCGTTCATCTCACAATGTCAATGAGCAAATAAAAAACTCTCAGATTGTAAGATTTTCTCTCTTCCTCTCCTGACATGTGTTCCCAGTGACTAACCAGAGGTGTTTTATTAACTTTTAAAGCTGTTTGTACCTTTGGGAGTCACGAAAGGAAGAAAACAAACAGAGAGGGAAGGGCAAGACAGAGAGAACAACAGGGAAAGAGGCTCTTCGCGGCTGAATTTAACTTTCAACACCTTAAAAAAGAATAAAGCGGGACTCAAATGTTTTCTCTAAAAATTATTTTGATAACACACTTCATATGTGACTACATTCAATTTTTTCAATGAAAATGAAATGTTTAAAAGCCATATAAACAATCACAATGTTTAAGAAAAAGGGCTTTGGTCTTATTGTTGAGCCCTTGTCACACAAAAAACATTTATGTACAACACCAACATCGCCACACTACCCATAACACACAGCATGACAGTAACCTACATTTGTTTTGTTTATATTTATTAGTCACAACACTAGAAGTTGTTGCCACAATGCATTTCTTCAATCGGGAGCAATGCAAACAGCAGTGATGTAATAATATTAAAGATGATTTGCACAGACCCAACCCTACACAACAGGTAAACATCAAACATGGATGACAGCTGAAGATGACTCTTAAGTTACAAACAGAAGGCTTGTAACAGCGCATTACCCCAGTGCGAGTGAACCCTACGAGGCAGCAGACCCAATCCTGTCTTCCCTTCTTCTCCAGAGCACTACTCATTCATTTTTAAATGTGATGAGGGATTAAAAGCATGGCTGTAAAGCAACACACTCCGCAGGGACTCACGAACAGCCATAGAGCCTATCTATCTACAATATCTGCTGTTTAAATATAGCACATTTCATCATTAGCCTCTCGCTATCTCTCTCTCTACATGTCAATGCAGACTGATCTCTCATCTCCACAGATGTTAAAGACAGCAGAAAAGATTCCTCATCAATCAGTGAGAAAAAAACGCAAATAGATTAAATATGTTTTCTATTGACAAAAGAGTCAATATACAAGGCCTCTTTCCCTAGGAAAGATCACTCATTTGATGTGTTCATAAGGTCAGAAAAGTTAACTGGGACAAAAAAAGTGTGAAGATGCTCAGTAATATATTGTTATTATAAAAGTAAAAAATATGTGAATATCTAAATAAAAGCACTGGACAGAGGCAGATTTCTGCAACACTGCTATTGATCTATCACTCACAAAAACAGAAAATGCAAAACTTAACATGCAAATCTGCAATATTTCAATTAAAAACATTTAAATCATTATAAGAATCCAAATTATAATTATAAATAGAATATTATAATAAAAATAATTAAAGGAATACAAAAGATTTGTGTTAAATATCTCATCTCACATGTGCTTTGCTATAAACTGTTATATTGTCAAAGAAAAAAGTACATAACTTCGCTAAAAATGGGTAGATGCAGAATTTAATGTAAATAATTGAATAATCTCTCGTACAAATTCTACTCTTATATTATTATGGCACTAAAGCCCATTAAATGGAATTGATGATTAACACCCTGACGTTTGTTTTGGAGAGTTGTTAGAGGTGAAAGCACAGCTGTGGTTCCATCGAGATGGAAATCAGAGGCCCTTATGGGACACAGACACGGCTGGGTTCTGAAGGGAGCAGAGAGAAGAGCCTCACAAACATGCATACACACGCGAGCTTGCACACACAAATACATGCTAATGGCTCTATGACATAAAGCACTACTCGTGTAAGAGCAGAAAAAGTCTATGTCCTTAGAGGACTTCCTACATTATTCAGACAATGTTAATAATTAAGCAGTGAGCTCATTGCCAGTGATGTATCTACATTCAAACTCACAGCTATGACTCTACTGTCAGTTCAGTCGGAGGATCTTGTGCTGAGCCACAGAGAGATTATGACACTTCACTGTCACCTCTCTGGAAAACGCCTCTCCACAGCAGAGAGCAACAGAAGCTTCGCTCTCTTAGTCCCACCAGAGATAAGTACAGCCCATACAGCTCCTCTCTTTCTTTTTTTAAGCTCAATTTGCAATTGACAAGATTTTTTATTATGTGCGAGCTGGGACTACTATATTTTCAAAAATGCAGCTTTTTCTATACGGTTTGGCTGTTCGTCCACACGCAAACGCAGTACCCGGTCACTGAAACACATTTTATTTTAAACTGATTGAAGTGAAGATTTTTTGAAACTCCGATTTCAGTGTTGTCATATGGACAATTGTTTTTTAAACGAAGGAAATACTAAAATTAAACTAAAATTCCCATGTACGTGTGGACTAGGCCTAACTGTAGTCCTTACTTTCTGCTTGCCTAGACACAACCTGCGGCAAATATTTAAACATACGTCCTAACACCACTACTAATAATACACAACAAACGTTTCTCTTTGACTGTATTAAGAGGTTCTGGTTTCTCTGCATTTCGAGTGATATCATCATTTTCCTAGCCGATGAGTGAGTGTGTTACATAATCACAGAAGCTCAAACATCCCTGCACCACAGATGATGACATCACACTCTGAGCCAGGTCAGTCCATCCATCACAAGCTGGATAGAGAGAGAGCGATCTGCACGTTGCACAAGCGTTTAACAGCTTATGATTCCCAGAAGGTCAGCTAAAAATAAATGCATCAAACAAGGCGGAAGAGTAAAGCTGGGACAGAGATGGCTGAAACCATTAAAGCGGGTCTCTCCTCCAACATGCACACCTGTATTTTATTACATCACAGGGGTCCTGACTGCCTCTCACTGGCCAGATGAAGTGTTGGAGTCATTGCTATATAAAATAAAACAAAGAGCAGCCTCAATAAGGAGTGAGAGAACAGCTGGTGTATGTATGCATATGTACACAGTGTGTTTTTAAGGAAATCTACAGCTGCTCAAATGCAGAAGTTGTATAAATCGACATCATCAGGAGACATAAAGAATTATTCAGAAAAACAATATTTCTAGATATTCTTCTATCTTACTTAATAATCCCAGCAGAGACAACAGTAAGTAATCCATTTGTAGGTTGATGGCCCTGAAAGGTGTGAACACTGCGGCAATTTCAGCATTCTGATCAGACATGTTTCTACTGTTTGCTTGTCAACTGTTTTAATACAAAACAACAACAGGCTAGAAAACATGATCAACCCTATAAAATGCATTTCGTTCTCTTACAAAATGCTGCAATGTTTGTTGTACAAACACACAAGTTGCAGGGGTGGAGCTTGCTTTTCTGGTATATGGATGCAAGCGAAAAAGCTTGGGTTAGGTACAAACTCCGGAAAGTGGATAGGCTGTACAACAGAGAAAATCTATGGAAAATGGTCCAAAATCTGATTTATTTAATTATTTAAAGGTATTATATATGCCAATATTACATATAACAGCGCCTGTTAGCTTCGCGGGGCTTATTGCTTTTTTAAAAAGGTTACATATCATATGCAGAACAAGGTTTCATAAAAAAAAACACAGCAAGTGATACTTAGGCTATGTAGGCAGTTATAAATCAAGGTATTTTATAACGGCTTAGAACCAGAACCAAGGACCAGAACTGAATGTTTTATAATACACATTTTAGTCTTGTTAACAAGCCTAAGAGATTTTGAAATACAAGTAGGAGTGCCGGAAAACCCCAGCTTTTGATGCGCGAGTATATATTCCTAATTTTAAAACCTTGCAAAACAGGAGTTTGAGAGTGCAGAAAGTTTAGTAGGTTTAGTTTCCCAAGGCATTTCTCTGTGACCTTGAGGTGAATTCAATTATCAAAATACTCCTCTCCCTCGAGATACTGTCCTTGGCTATTCATTTGGGTCTCCCTAGGAGAGGCAGCTCAGATATGTCCGCAGTCACTTAAAATTGATTTTCATTATTACTGAAAAACTGCATTAATGAGATGTGGTGCACAACGATGTCTATGTTAACTTTGATTTATTGCTTCAGTTACACAGCAAATCATGCTGTGAAATACCAATTAGATGCTCGAGCAGTAACAAGAAAGTCCTCGCGGATGTCACAAGGTTCAACAACTGCAGTGGATCCTGTTTTTTACCTACTGAAGTTCCAAGATAAGACAGCATTCTACCATCACTCTTGCTGTTATCTATCAGAATTCCTAAACACTTCAAAATGATACACTGTAATGTGTTAATGTTTATGTACATGATAAAATGTAATTGTGTAAACTTTGACCCAGATCTTTCTCTTGGAATTTCCAAGAACTAACATACAGACAATATTACATATATAAAGGTTATATATTCATAGAATGTTCTGTACATTATGTAGAATAATTTTATTAAAATACTTTACTATTCCTGAGTCAGATTTAGACTGAGTCACATATCACTGCTGTCCTTCTGAAACATTGTAGCTCTATACTTTATTTCATTTTGCTATAAATCATTATTATTAGTCAGCCTTTATGTTTGTCACTGGGTTTTGCAAATACCTAACCAATAAAAAGTCTCAAAAAGTGCTTGTCAACTTGACAACAAAGTATTTAATCATTAAAAGTGTTTTTGTTATTTCCTGAAAAACAGCAAATTTGGACATCCAAGGTTTTGTGGGTAGTGGGCAGTCATGGCCCAGTGGTTAGAGAGTTGGACTCATGACCAGAAGGTTGCTGGTTCGATTCTCAGGGCTGGCGGGTAACGGTTGAGGTGCCCTTGAGCAAGGCACCTAACCCCCACTTGCTTACTATACAAAATGTACAAATGTATAGTGCAATGTAATGTAAGTCGCTTTGGATAAAAGCGTCTGCCAAATATGTAAATGTTTTGGAAGGACAGCGACGATATAATAAAATATCTTGGTAATAATAACATTGTTAGTAGGGCTATTTAACATCTGAACTATTCATCCAAATGTTCCAGCAAAGCAAATCTATACTCTTTAGCTCTATGGTGGCTTGTTTCCTCAGGAAGTAACCTTCTTTTGGTAAATAACATCACAATTTCAGTAAATCAAGCTTAAGCCTGAACACATTTGGTCACAAAAATGATGCAAACACATGTATAGATGTCATCTACTGGTGCTTCATATATTTCCAAGAATCTTTTTTTTAATCATGTTTTCATGTCATTCTGATATATAACCGCAGTCAGAAACCTGTTAAGCTGTGCTACAGTATCTCTGTGTTCAGTTTAAGTAAAATACAAATACAAATGTGTATACAACCCCCAACACACAATGATACACCCTCAGAGAGCAAAAGAAGCTGATACGCGGCGACACATCGCGTGTAGTGCGCTTCGGCGTCACTGCGCTGAGTAATTTGACATTTAGCCCCCCACACGCCTCCCCGGCTACCCCCCCCCTCAACACAGCAGAAAGATCATGACTCTGGCACCAGCACTCCAACATTATAAAATATAATGTGTAATTTCAAAAACAAGCCATTAAAGGTAAAAAAAAAAAAACATCATGAAGAGAGCCAAATCGTTCACATTTATTTCTGCATAACAAAGCCTCAGATATGTGGTGTTTAGGGTTGTGTATTTCCATTAACCAAGAGAATTTTACTTTGAGCCAATTCAAATGTGTGAACAAATGTGTTTGTGTGCATTTTGTCATGCTGTCATGTTCAAAGGCAAACAAATGCACTCAAACATCAAAGTGTTTTCAGATAGATAATATGGCTGACTTTTCCACAGAGAGCCTTGAGCGGCTCATGTGTCAAACTTGCCAAAGTATATCAGACGCTTCCAAGGTAAACAGGTAACTCAGATTGAGCTCAACACACCACATTGCTAAAGAAAAATATGAATCAAAAAGCATCGGAATCCAAATTCATATTTGTCATGGTCCAGTCTGTGTTTGCCCTTTGTAATGTGGACTTATGTTACTTCCTGTCCTGTGTCATGTTTTGTAGTCCTCTGTAGTTTTTCTTGTTGATTGGTCTTTCCCAGGTATGTTAGCTTGTTACCCTGTTTAGTTCTGTCTATATAAGCCCTAGTGTCTCTCTTGTCTTGTGTCGGTCTTTGTTCTATGTGGAGTTCAGTCTTGGGTTTGTGTTTAGTTTTTCTGCAGTCTCTGGATAATCTTGTTTTGTTTTGTCTTGTCCTATTTTATTTCTATAAGAGTTTCTACAGAATTTGAATCCGCTGCCTTGTTTGCCTGGTTTCTCCTTGTTACAATATTACATTTTTTGGGTTACACTTTATTTTAAGGTGTCCATGTTACAGTGTACTTACACATTTAAGTACTGAGTAATAATAATTAATCACATGTACTTACTATAGGGTTAGGATGAGGGTGTGGTTTTAGGTTAGTTGCATGTAATTATGGCTAATTTATAATAAATACTATAGTAAATACATGTAACATGTGTAACAAGGGCACCATAAAATAAAGTGTTACCATTTTTTGTTTTAACTTTTCATTAACCCAATTATCATCATATTTCATATGGCCTATATAAATAATTTAGAATTTATTGTGTGCACTACCAATGACAACAACTTGTATTTTTTAATAATGGATTGGCCTCATCTTTTCAATTACCAGTTAAATAAACATGCGAAATCAAAACAAGCCATATTTTGTTTTGAAATGCATGTACACTCTTAAAAATAAAGGTGCTTCAAAAGGTTCTTTGATGCCATAGAAGAACCTTTTGGTTCCATTAAGGAACTTTAACATCTGAAGAACCTTTCTGTTTCACAAAAGGTTCTTTGTGATGAAAAAAGGTTCTTCAGATTATAAAAAAGTAAGAAAGAGATGGTTTTTTAAAGAACCTTAGGCTGAATGGTTCTTTGCGGAACCAAAAAAGGTTCTTCTATGGCATCGCTGTGACGAACCTTTTAAGCACTTTTATTTTTAAGAGTGTATGTGGCTTGGGTTGCAGGTTAACAGGTGACTAACTGTCCACTGACTCCTATCAGTGGAAAAAAAATGGCTGACTAAACATGCATGATGTCTCCATGGCAGTTCACTGAAAATACCGAAAGGTTTGCGTGAGAGAGTGTTGGGGGATAGGAAATATAATGAGCACAATTGAAAACAATAGAAGTCAATGGAAACTTTCAATTATGGTAAAACAAACACAAGTGTATTTTGGGTTGAGTGTGTATGATCAGATACGATGTGACGTTTCAAGCTTGCTGGAAGGACAGACGCACCGCTGATCAGACCTCAACACATACACACAAAATAATCCTCATCTCTGATTTAATCATATCCATTTTCCTTACCAAATATGCATAATCACTGCAGCACACATTTTCTCTCTCTCACAAACACACATAGTGTGCACATTCTGACCTTCTGCATGTGACAGACCCTGTACATCCTCCTGAATTCACATTACCAATGTTCTCAGTCTGTCACACTCTACCGCAGGCCATTCTTAATTTAAAGTTACATCACAGCCACAACTCCACAATCAAACACACACACACACACACACACACACACACACACACACACAAATGCTTTATTTATCTCTGAATGCTCACATTGGTAATATGATGCAAAGCGCTGAAAGAAAGGCAGGGCTTTTCCATACAGCTGAGAGGAACAACATAAACAAACTAATATACGAAGATATTATTATTAGAGCTGGCATTCTACTCATACATCAAGTTATGGTTTTAAACCTCCCTAAGTAATAAACTGAGGTACAGAATGTATCATCCCAGATTTGGCGTACTTAAAATGTTCAGGCTGAAAATTTTCTTTATTTTAGCCTTAATACGTTTAACCAGCTCTTGCCATCCACTTATAGAAATAATGTCCCATCTGAGATTAATGCCTGTGCCTCAGCATTTCCCAGAAATATCTTCTCAAAGGGCCGGAGTCACAGGAAAAACTTGGTTAGTCGCAGTGAAGAGGACAACAAATATCTGTTCGAGCATGTTTGAGAGACACCAGGGCACCAGGGAACATCTCCTTAGAAGGAATCTCCAGCCTCTGTTTATTCCGACTGATGCACTTTTACTTTGAATTACTTGTTTGTCGGATGGTTGCTTAGAGTCATGGAGAAACAGCACTGTTAGAATAAAACATGGCAACAAAAATGACGTACGATCTGTGTGCTTGTCATAAGCATGGGGCTCTCTAAGGTTCTCTTACTCTGTTTGAAAAGAGTTTGAGGCCAATCTAAATGGCTTTAAAGCAAAGTAGACACTTCATGGGTGTTAATGGAGATGTTCTCATGTTCTACCTAGTCAAAAAATCAACAGCTTCATTTATTTGCATATTCAGCATGTAGGTCGCAAACGTGCACGTACAGTCAAACCAAAGATTATTCAGACACCAGATATAATTTTGGATATTTTTTATTAGGGATGCACCAATAGTTCGGCCGGAAATAGCAAAATAAGCACGTTCGGTGTTATTAAGTGAAATATGGCCGAATACATTTGACCGAACATGAAGTCTGATGTGATCAAGCAGCAACCAGAGTGGAGAGAGAGACACGCATGCTTTATTAATGCAGCAAACATGTCAGCAGTGTGTGGAAGCATTTTAAAGTGTCAGAGAAAGACACGACACGGGACCCGTGGCGCGGGAGTACATTTACAGACAAAAGCGTCTACCGCTCGATAAAACTTTGGTGTACTTCAGACGGGAGCGGGCGGTCTGAAGGTTGTCAGTCAACCTCAGCATGTATTGCTCGCATGGAAGTTTTTTCTTTGAATCAGTTTTGTGTTGAATGACACTTTTTAATGAACTACTTTGTTGTAGGCGAACAAAGTAAATTACATTCTTTCAGCAGTCAGTTATTCCATTGAATACGAGAGAGGGCTCAATATTTTTATTTTAATAGTAATTTTATATTTTAAGTTAAATTGTATTATGTTGAAAAAAATCAAATATAAAAAAAGCACATTTTGACCATTGAGTTTATGCAAGAGTGAAAGAATCGGCTAAATAAATAAAAGAAATGCAAAAAATCATGTTCTGTATTCAGTCTTCGGCCAAGTGTTTCATTTTTATTCTGCATCAGCCAAAAGAATTTAAATTTCGGTGCATCCCTGTTTTTACTATAATATCAGTGCAGGACACTGTAGTTTATTTATGTGAGTGAGGAAAACTGATAAACATTTGGGACCAAAAATTATTCAGACACTTTGACCTGACTATGTTTTGCTTCCGTGTTTTTTTCTTTAATTGCTAATGCAATCATTTTACACCACAGACTGAACAAAATGAAGCATTGCTTGGTCATTGGTTGCCCTAAATTGGTATGATCTAATTGTGTACTTAAACATAACAGCTGACAGCTATTCAACCTAATCCATTACATACTTTTCTATCAAAGTAATCTGATATTATCAATATAAATTTGTTCTGACACAATTAATTGTCATATTTTATTACCATTTTCTAAACTATAGCAAAAAAAACTGTGGTAATGTGAGAAATGTTGCAGTTGAATATGTCTGAATACGTTTTTGGACATATTAGAGTTTTGTCATGCATTTACTTAGTTCTGCTATCTAAATCAGTCTGCTGTAATAGCGCTCTTCTCCATCACTTGATGAATTACTGCTGCCACGATCAGTGGAAAATGTACACAAACAACTCTTTTAAAACAAAGGTTCGATTATCACCTGCCTGTCACAAGTGTAATCTACTGCAGCAGTGCACGCATGAAACACAACAACAATACCCGACAGGGGAGAGGATCCATTTACCAAAATCCATTTTTAAAGATTATTGTACATACTCCTGAAGTTCAGCACAAGTGAGAAAAAACACATAAACTGAGACCGAGAAGGAAAGAGAGAAACAATGACAGAAAATGTGAGAAAAAACTGTTTATAACTGCAATACTGGCATTTTGCTAAACCACACAGTAAGCACAATTTCAGTGTTTTCCTTCACTGATTGCACAAATATATAGAGATGTGAAACTGAGCCTTTGAGACTTTAAGAGAGGTGTAACCTGTAAACAATGGCCAGTTGAGAGCGCAAAACCCGTTCTTCAGAATGAACAAAATCAAAAGTTCCTGTGAGAACTCTGACTGTTTCCATGTGTCAATAGAGAACACTGTGGGATTCATGCAGAACTAGAGGAGATCTGACATGTTTCGCTTCATTAGAGGAACATGAATATGACTAACACAAGCGGAATAAAATCCTTATCCCACCACAAAACTACCAAAAAAAGCAACTTAGTGGTCAGCAAGGTAACCCGTGTTTAGCTCTGGTAGAAAGTGGTTTTAATGTTGCATTGTTCATCTTTCACAATGTGAGTGCAGGGCAGAAATTAAGATTAACGCTTACATTTATAATAATTCTTGTTCATGCTGTCGCCAATTAAATGTACATTTTCTGAATGACTACAATATAGTAAGATATATTACTGTGACAAATATTTGCAGCACACCGCTGATTGCGCCCCCTGTGGAGGCAACCGCAAAGACAAACATAAAAGCAAAACCGAGGTAGGAGCAGGATTTTTCATCATCTGCCAGGGCGTCCATGTGTGGTCAGATTTTTACTGAGACTCTCAAAGGTCAGGTCACATGACTCATCTGCTCGCCAAACATCCCACTGTGTAGATAGGAATACAAAAACAGGAGTGCACCTCAGTCAGAGGAGACGAGCATGCAGGACAATGACCAAAGATGATGGCAGAGCAGGTGGTCTGTCACAGCAGACGACATTGACTGGCAATATTTCTTCCAAGCCAAATGCAAGCACCTTTTAATAGATGCTGAAAACAGGATAACAAATGAGCATTAAAGAGCATGAATATTCGCTATTGAAATGAGACCTATTGAATGTTGGAATAATGTGAAGTGGTTTAGATGTGAAAAAATCTTGAAAATTGTCAATGACATTGAAATTTGTAAAAAGGTCAAATCTATCGCATCAAACAAAATATGATAACAATTTTGATATTGCATTTTGATTGATTGCATTTGATGTTAAAGGGATATTTCACCTAAAAATGAAAATTCGGTCATCATTTACTCATCCTCTTGTCATTTTAAACCTGTATGGCTTTCTTTTGCAGAATACAAACAATATTTTGAAGAATGTTTTAACTGAACAATGGCGGTACACATTCACTTCTATTTTATGGACACAAAACCAAAGCAACTCAACGGGTACCGCCATTGTTTGGTTAGCAACTTTCTTCAAAATATCTTCTTTCGTGTTCTGCACAAGAAAGAAAGTCATACAAGTTTAAAATGACAAGAGGATGAGAAGATAAACAAACAATGACAGAATTTTCATTTCTGGGTGAACTATAATTTTTTAACAACCATAACTGTACAGTAAAAATGTACCTATTTTTTTGACAATATTTAAAATTGAAATGCACTGTGTTTTTGCATATTTTAAAAAGTGCTTTTTTTATGCTAATAAATCCACTTAATAAAAAGTAAATGTTCTGACACCAATTCAAAGATCATAATCCATCAACATGACTTCCAGTCAGTCACAATTATCACTCGAGCAACAATAAATGCTGTGTGACAGACAATGGGAGTTGATGGATGAGGAGATAATGAACAGCTCATTAGCTTTAGTAATCAGGCTAATGACAGCTTGTCTGATTGTTGATGCATTTGTAAATATTCAGGAAGTGCTGAGGAGGATTCTGTACACATGTGCTGAATCCATAGGAGAATACATACAAAATTAAACAACTACACAAGAGAGAACGCTGAGAGCGGTACAGTTGATTCTTTCTGCACAGCCCAGGAGAGGGGAAAAAAGAGAAAATACATGGTCAGTACGGCAGAAGTTATGCAGAAAAGCACAAGTAATGGCAATTAAAATGATTACAGAATTTCAAAGACTTTAAGCTGGTATAACAACTGCATTAAAGCAACAGCAGAGTAAGGAAACCCTCAACCTGTGCCAAGGCGCCAGGCTGGGGTTGAAGACGGATGGGGGATCTGAACACGAGCACAGTTCACTCTTTAACAGCAAGATCAAGGAAATGTTTGGCAAGGAACACAGCCTCCTAAAACACCAGGAACCCACGTGGAAACATTCACCAAAATCATAGAACAAAAACTAACAAAAGCAAACAGGACACGCGGTGTTACGGACGCAAAGCTCTTCCCTTTACACCTCATAACAGCAGAGCCGGCATGTTTCATGCTGAGCTCATGGTACAAATATGATGCTTCACATGGAAAATATCCTCTTATTTTTAAGATTTTAAATGAGACTTTGTTATATTTTAATATTCTTAAGAACTGATCCACTGCCTTTTTCAATTCTTGCAAGCATATATACAATAAAAAAGTCTTTACAGCATATAAAATGAAAATAACTGCAGCATGTATAATATATAACCCATGTGTACAATATACATACTGGGCTTGAGTAACCAAGAAGTCATGTACACAAATTTGTTGATTATGTACATGTTCAACTTTTCAACATTTCACCTCAGCTTCATTTTTCAATTTAAGATAGATTTTTGGCTGTAACCTGCTGTCCAATTCATCAGCCATGGTCTTGGTAGTACTGTAAACCCCCCCCCCCCATTACTTTGTTCATCAAGTACCTGTCATGATAAAACGACCAAAACACCCCCCCAACATACTTATAAATATGCATGAAATTGCAACAAACAACAGAGCAGTGGAGTGAAATCAGATACAAAAGTGTATTGCCGTAGTAGATCTACGGCAAACGCATTGCAGGGGATGAGAGGGAAGAAGAAAGCTTTGAAAGAAGAAGATAGTCAATCAATGGGCCCACACGGTATCGATGACCCCTTTGTTCAGCCTCGCCTCTCTCTCAGACCTGCTCTAATTGGCCGCTTCGTATTATTCAAGAGTATGGAGCACAATGCAGCCCAGTGCATCAAATTACACAGCAGATATACACCAACCATGCACAATAACAAGTGCGCAAATAAACAATGAATAACAATGAGGAAATATAATGAGAAACAGATTGGAAACTTCAGACTATTTACAGTGATTCTGACAAAAATTAATAGTGCAACGAGCGTGTTGTGTGTAAATGTGTTTACTGTGAGATCTTGTATGGAGATCAACAATAACTGACAAAGCCTTTGCTTAAAAGAGCATTTTAATAGATCTCGGTTATACAGGTTAATGTCTTGGGGAACATGGCCGTGTCTAGTCCCCTCGGTCTTCACCTTGGCCAGCATCTCTTTTAACCTTTAACCTGTGGTCATAACTAAATTATTGCTCACAGGATTTTCCCTTTGAAACAAACATCACACTCTTCCTAGCCTCCAGAAAGCCCCAAGGGGAACAATAGCAAAGTCTGTGTCAGCGAGATTACTCACTCAAAAAGCAACAAAAGAGTTAGTGTCTGCCTTAGCGATGACAGGAGTCCTGATACAGAGCTAACACCTCCACAGACCCAAAAATGAAAGTGCTAAATCAAGGGGCCGAAACAGAGACCACACATATTGTGTGTGATGTACTGAAATGCTTCCCATTAAAGAAACGGATCAAATTGCATTACATCGTGAACAGTCGGTCCTAAAGTTTGCCACAGATTTCTGAGATACACCTCAATCTTGAAATGTAGCATGAGGGAAACACTAGCCTCAAAAACCTCAATCACAGAAGTGAAACTAAGCCCGACTTCTCATTTAATCACATTACACTGCTGTTACCAGGATCTGTCCTGCTAGGTCCACTAGTAAACAAGTATTTGACATGTAAGTATTTGGAAAGATGTGTGGGGTGGTTAACTTCTTACCTGGAGGTGTGCAGTTCTTATCAGCATTGGTTCCAATCGGCACATCATCCGTGTAGTTGCTGTCAATGTCAAAATCCTGCAGCAGCCTGCGGCTCTCCCACTTCTCACTGTTTTCAGCAGAGAGGCCGGATATGCCATAACCTGTAAAACACAGTAAATTCCTTGTCATTACCTCAGCTAGATTCTCTCATTCACTGCAATTGGGAAACCAAACATTTGTCTGGGTTAGATTCCAGTAAACACAGATCGTATATGTGACACTTCTGAACAAAAGAGAATTGTCAGAATCTGAATTCTTATCTACATCTTTACTTATATAAATTTACCATGGTAACCATCATTTCAGGCAGAGCACCATAGTGTCCATGGTGTTTTGGCAGAAACTATGGTTACCATGGCAAATTTGTGATTGTTACTATTAATATTTCGGTGGTGACTTGTTTCAGATATCACTTTGAAGAAATGTAACAGAACATATGGGGAAATGTATGGGGAAGCTCGAGCCTTCGTGTGACCCTGTTGTGAGGGAAAATATTTTAGAGTAAATAATTGCTACTGATGTAAAATTTAAAGCATACTTTTACCAGTAGTGGACAGCATTTTCAGCATATTTTTCTAAATGTAAAGGGATAGTTCGCCAAAAAATGACATTATTTACTCATCTCCGAGTTGTTCCAAATATACAAAGCAATGTATACACATTTGGAACAACTCGAAGGTGAGTAAATAAAAACAACATAGAACAATTTCTTTTTTAAACAGGGCACTTGAACCAAAATAGTACTCCACCAAATGATTGACAGGCTATTAATCCCATATAGAACAGAAGAGAATGACCAAGGCAGTGATATTTGCTAAGTAAACCAAATCAATTTCCTATTATTAAGTCGGGCATCTGTCAGAGCATTTTTGGGCAAGTTTGACCGGTCCGGCACAGAATTACTCCATGATGTCTCTTATTCACATTGCATTCACAGGGACACAGCGAGCTGCAATGTGTTACATACTGTTAAAATTTCACAGGCTCCCCGGCATCTCTGTTACCGTGAGCAACAGAGGCCCCGGAAGTCAGCCGGCGAATATTCATGAGGGCCGTCTGTGGTGCGGAGCGAAGCCGAGGAGTAATGAGAGTGACATCACGCGGCAGCGGCTCGGTCTGGGCTTGTCTGGGATAGGCGGGCGTGATTATTCTGGCAGCATTGTCATCTGGGTCACTCTGTCCTCAATCACCTCTACCCTTACTCCACTCCGCTCAACCATCTTCAGAACACTGGCCCCCACTCACAGCTCCAGCGGCTATAAATAAATCCTATATATTTCTCAAAAAACAGCACTTACGATGGGGGCTTAAGGGCTGCGTGGCGCATTATGACGTTATGCGTTTTGACATTGTGATGCAACATGAGATGGTGATGAGAAAGAACTGGGATCCGGTTGTAAGGACAGTATGAGAACACACTTTATTCCTTTCACCGATCTAAGTATTACTAAAAGAAATGGAAAAATAGTCATCCAGGCGATGACATTCCTGGAAGAAACTGTTTAATAATTCATGGCCCCCTGAGATGTCAAAAGAATCATGTAAAGTGAAGACAGTTGTGACACTTTTGGAATATGTGATACCTCAGTGATATTGCCATGGTAAAGATAGCAGTGATCTGTCCAGGACAAAACAAGCAAAACAAACAACACAACACTGTTGCTACATGTCTAGCACACTACACTATATTCACTTTTGACTTATGTAAGGATTAGATTTATATAACTTTTAGGAGGACTTTACTCAGAATTAAAGAGATGGTTCAAACAAAAATGAAAGTTCTGTCATCATTTATTTCTTTAAAGTTTTCAGATTTTGTTGACAATTAAATAATTATGCTCACAGTGGGGTGGTCCCTGCTGAAAAAAAACA
The DNA here is from genome assembly GCA_026939265.1 of Oreonectes daqikongensis. Lineage (NCBI taxonomy): Eukaryota > Metazoa > Chordata > Actinopteri > Cypriniformes > Nemacheilidae > Oreonectes > Oreonectes daqikongensis. The sequence goes on from JAOTQM010000348.1 coordinate 5,702,034, forward strand.
TAGAAACCATCACAGAAATTCTAATGGTTAACATTAAAATACCATTATAAACCATTAGCTTTTTCCATTAAAACCATTACAAAATTCCATTTTGTAGTGTGTTTTAGGCATGATTCCAATAGGATTTAACATCCAACCAATAGAATCCATTACATACCAGTAAACACCATTATAGTTTCCATTAAAACCAATACAATTTCCTTTAAAACCATTAAACCTATTACAACTTCTTTAATGGTTTCTATTGTTTTTTCAGCAGGGGTTCCAATAATTTGGAATAATGGCCAAAACACACGACAAATTGGAATTTTGCAATGGTTTTAATGGAAATAGCTAGTGGTTTATAATGATATTTTAATGGAAAGCATTAGTATTTCTGTAATGGTTTTTATTGGGTTTCTATTTTTTTTTTTACTAATAGACACCATTATAGTTTCCATTAAAAGCAATACAATTCCTATTATAACCATTATATTTTGTATTGTGTATTTTTTAGCAGAATAAGATGTTGCTTAGTGCTTATGTGGGTTAATTTTCCCAATTTCTCCCACACATCTTTATTTCACACTTTCCCAGTTTAAAACAAAACATACAGTAGTGGCTGTCTGCAAATTATCCATGCAGTTTAGCTTCCATCCTCAAAAACAAGTTAAAGCAGAAGATAGCGGCTCCATTAGATTGTGGCAGCCTCACTGGAAATATTGTGTTTCTCTCTGACGCGCTGCACAGAAACGGCATTACCTGTGCAGTGAGCCAGAATGCACGCTGCACACACACACGTGAGCAGGGCAGGAAGTTACTATGGAGATGTGACGTAACTGCAGAGGGTAGAGGAGAACTGTGATGACATCACGCTCAGATGAACACACAAAACACACACACACACACACACAGGATGCACAGCAGTACACGTGCTGGGAATAAAAAAAAGGGCTTGTTGATCAAAGAATTCCATTGAGATTGATGCATCATATTTATTTAATATGATTAGAAGTGAGTAACTGTCATGCTCATTCAATATTTACATTAACAGAAGAGGGTCTTAGTGATGTCTTAAATACTACTGAGAAGAAACTAAGTAATAAACATGAAAGTCTCAGCATGCAGCTGCACCAGAGAGCCCAAAGTACCTTTTCAAAAAGGCTCCAAAGACAGAAAATACACACACAAACATGTAAGATAATCATGTTCTAGTCATATAAAAAATATATATAATTGTGCAACAATGTATGCTGCCACGAGAACATTTTGTGTATATTGAAATTTGGCTACCCAGGGAAATTTTATTGCTCAGAGATTGCATTTTCAAGGCTCAAGAGATTACCAGAGATCTCATGCAGCTGCACCATAGAGCCCACAGCACCTCTGCGAGGGAGCCCATCACTGCCTCTATCGCACATCTCTATCTTTCTCAGGTAGAAAAATGTAGAAGAAAAAACCAAGGGCCATATCCTACAATTACATTTAAAAAGTATCATTACGTAACAGGTTCTTCATCGCTCTCTTTGTTATATCTACAAAGACAACATGGTGCATGTAAAAGCAAAAAGCCTCCGGCACACAGAGTTAGCCTGATGGTACATGCCCAGACCCTAGAGATAAACAAGCCATAAAAACTCAATGTTTAACAAAGAAGAATGAAAAATTCAACGTAACACCAAAATGCATTATAGCAAAGGACTTTCCTCTATGCAGAAGAGCCGTAGGTGCATGTCCTGATGTTCAAGTAATTTCATAGAGAGCAAACGTGACTAAGACACATTATGCAACTTTCCTCCACTCTCTTTACTGCAGTGCTATATTTAGCGATGTTTGCAGATGCATTATAATGGTCTTAAGTGACCTCAGATTACAAAATAAACCTTTTATTTGCTCATAAACGAAAGTGAGTAAAGCAAAATGAATAATATCTATAATGTTTTACTTGAAAGATTTAAACATCATCAGTATATACATACATCACTCAACTCCAACACTCATTAAAGATTTATGTAAATATGATACTGTAAGGGACAGCATCTGTTGTTAATGGAAAAGCAGCTTGTTTACTTCACGGTAGTATTTTTATCACTTCTTGGTAATGAACAATATGGTATCTAGGTGCATGTGTCTCAAAGAGCCACCGAGGGTAGCGGCCAGTATTCCCAAGAGTCATTAATTACTTATTTTCCATGTATTAAACACTATTTATGTGAGACAAGATACAGCACACCAATGTAAGGGACAGTTAATTACTCAAGAGAACATCAGTCAAGGAGCTAGATAAAGATCCAATTCCTGGGTCATACCCTCCGGATTAAAAACCTGGACCTCCAGATGCTTAATCATACGGCTATACAACAACAGTGTAAGAAGAACAATAAGACCTGATTTCATAAAGGTAGATTTTTAAAAGAGGCAATTATATAACAAGGTTGCTCTTCACCCTCTTTGTAATATCTGTCAGGAGACTTCACGGTCCATTTCACACAGCTACAAGTTGAAAGCCCATGGCCAACGGGTGCTATTTCTGTGGAAAACGCTTGCAGACGCTTTTACTCGTGTTGTGTATTTTATACACTGTCAGAAAGGTAATAGATTGCCCCCCGTAGCCACATCTGCAGCACATCACCTGAAAACTGGTCCCACAGAAGACTGTCCTAGATAGCAGCTGTTGTGTGAAGGAACTACCTGGGAAACTCTCAGTGTGCCCTTACACATCTGACCCCATACTGTCAACACATGGATAAATATAACAGCATGCTTCCACTCTGTCAAAGATGTAATTACCTAGTTTATCTTCATTAGCTGCCTAGGTGAGAACTTGAATGTGGGATAGTACTAGTCAAATAAAGTTAGGGATGTAGGAGAGGTACAAACAAAGAGGAGAATCTGAAGTAGAGTTTAGGTGTGTTATAGCTCATTGGACAAACAATGCGCTCTTGTGATGTAATAAAATGAGTGTATCTACATGGAATAGAGAATCACTACCTAAAAAAAAATATATGATTTTTAGAGGAAAATATGACTGCTTATTAGAGAGTATATTGCTTATGAGATTTCATGGTGATTGATGATTTTATAACTGAGCTCAGTGTGTGGATGTTGAGATCACTTCTGAAACTCTACAGGTGATACAAGCAAGAATCAGAAATGCCAAAATCTGCTTTATTTCATATCATTACTATCCCTGAGCAGCAGAATATCTGTTTTGGATAGATTTACGGTCAGTGATTGTGTATCAGTAATGGGTCATTTATGAATGTGACAGGCCATTAACGGTCTCATTAGCGTCTGCTGGTGGTTTGACTCGTGCTGTGGGAGTCTGCTACCAGCCTTAAGTAGTGGACAAGAGCCTCATCTCCATCATTTCTGTCTTTAAAATACTGGTGGAGCAAGCAGGGCGCTTTAAGACTCACGGTAACCAAGTGGGAGAGACAGATAAATGACAGTTAAAAGACATAAAATTATAATTACACAGTTTAATATCAACAATCACACTGTGTTTAAAGTGTTAGTTCACCCAAAAATGACAATTCTGTCATTATTTACTCATTTATACTCATTTACTCTTGTCATTTTAAACCTGTATGACTTTCTTTCTTCTGCAGAACACAAAAGAAGCTATTTTGAAGAATGTTGGTAACTGAACAGCAGTGGCACCCATTCACTTCTATTGTATGGACACAAAACCAATGCGAAAGTGATAGGTGCCAGTTAACAACATTCTTCAGAATATCATAGATAAAGTCATACAGGTTAGGGTGAGTAAATGATGACAGATTAAAAAAAAAAAATTTTTTTTAAGTAAACTATCATTTTAACACTGGGTTATCCTTTTCTGTTTAACCTGGGTCTTTTGTTTCTTTTAGCAGAAAATCAAAATATTTATTTAAATCCTAAATATTTAAGTAAAATATATATTCACTTTGGAAAGTCACAATAATACTGTGTATAGTTTCTGCATCTAAGATAAAAATAAAAGTATACAAACATTGACTGCAAATGTATGAACTGACTAAACGTCTGTATGAAAACAACAAGTCTGTAAGAAAAGACTTGTTTTGCTTTTACTGTATATGTTTCAGGTGACAGAGCCACAGTGGATTTACATGGTGACATTTTTATAGATGTACAAGCAGTTTTAAAAGCGGGTTGAGTGCTTGTTGTGATTTGTATTCATCCAATCAATGCTACTGACCTTATAAAAATGCAAAGAGTGTGAACCCAGGGTTTATAGTGTGAAACCGTGAAACCAGAATATTCAGGCTCAATTACTAACCCAGGGTCATGTATGAACATGTGAAACATGACACATCTTGTCCATGCACTATTTGGCACATCACCCAGGATTCACTTAGAACGCCCCGGGGTTGACAATTTCAAGTGTGAAAAGCCAATTTATGTTTTGTTGGTGATTACTCACACTGTCCAGGTGTAACTTTCGTCTATTGTTTCAGGCTACTCTTTGTTGATGAAAAGCAGGCCTACAGCATAATATACTAACACATTTTACTGTATCTTTGAGGTCTACACAATGTGAGATTTGTGTAACTCCATAGCTCTGTAGCTCATTCAAAGTACAAGCGGACACAATTTTGAAACCATACAAGACTCTCTCGAAGTACAGATATTTCAGCTCAGTAAACACATCCTCCGCAGGTTAAGGTATATTTCAAACCAATATATTCCCTTTCAACTGCAGCTTCATGTAATCAGAAAGACTATCAAACAAGGGCTTATATTATATTCAAAACAGTCAAAAGATTAAAAGCTTAGAACTCATTATTCTTTCATAGCCGATTTTAATATCTTATGCATATTTGTCTTTTTACCGAAAGGAAATGCGTATTTGAGTCATAAGTAATCCTGTTTGAAAACTAATGAGCTACCTTCTCATATCCTCACAGGCAATTTGCACTACACTGTATTATAGTTAGCTTGCGTTTGATCTAAATCACACAATTAAAAAGCTAATCAGTTCTTCTTCCCCTCTTCGCGCAGGTGAGTGTGCTATCACTCATAACATGCATATGTTGAGCTTCCATGCTAATGGATGATTGGAGAGCAGAGAGGTTTATTTTGAAATCTGCTGTATCATCATTTAAATTCCTATTATTATGGTCCCGTGTTGACAGATGCCATTTTACTAAATTAAAAACAACATACAGCCATGGAAATAAATTAAGAGACTGTTCCAAATGTTAATTTAATCAGCATTTCTAGATGTTTTGTGGTCATTCCAGTCCAGTGACTGTTGAATTTCAACAAAATCAAACCTGAGTAGTTTGACATCATGACAAGACACATGAAAACTGTGATTAAAAACATTCCGCTACAAATATACTGTTGTATTTCTTCAAAGTGAAAAAAGTGACAACATTCAGTACTTGAGGTCTGAAGAAATACAGAGCATCTTTTCTGTTATTTTGACACATTTTTGCACACTTATATAGGCACAGTAGACCCAAAAATCTTGCATCCTTTACTCACCCTCATGTCATTCATAACCTATATATGACTATTTGCTCTGAGCAACACAAAAGAAGATATTTTGAGAAATGTCTCCGGTTTTGTGTCCATACAATGGAAGTCAATGGGGTCCAGTGTTGTTTGGTGATAAACATTCTTCATAATATCTTCTTTTGTGTTTTGCAGAAAAATAAAAGTCATACAGGAATTAAATGGCATAAGGGTGAATTAATGATGCAATAATCATTATTTTTGGTTGAAGTATCAATTTAAGCATCTGCAAACAAATGATGTGTCCTGGCTTGTGTGTCCAAAATTATTGTACTTTAGTAAAACATTCATACAATGAGTATTGAAAATATTGACTGTGATTTCAACTAGTTTAAACAAATATGCTGCGCATAAATTATTTAAAAAAAAATACTTTAAAACAACTGCTATAACCTGGGTACCAACAACCCAGAATAGGTTAGTTCAACACAAAGCCATAAAAACAACAATACAATGTTTAAAGCAATGCCAACTACTACAGATTAAAACATGCCAAGAAAAATGCCCCCAAAAAATAGGATGGACATGCCCAAAAAACCTTGACCAAAACGGAACCCTTAAGGGTACTGGTCTGAATGATTTTAAATGCTATGTTGGTTATTTGTAGGTTGCTTTGAATAAAAGCATCTGCTAAATGAATACATGTAAATGTCTTGCATACCATACACAACCAACAGAGACAAACAGGAAAAAAGTCTCAATCAAATGATAACTGCCTCATGCATTTGATCAGACTCTGACATTACACCCCCATGGTTAATCTCTCCCAATCTGGAATAAAAACAGCAACGTATGAAAAAATAAACTGGAGAACATATTTCAGTGCCTAACATTTTTGGCAGGTCACCCTTATTCGCAGAGAGCCCGCATAACATGCTCGTCCTTGCTACATTACAATGCGTGGCTGGTTTTCATCGCTGTATGTCTAAAATATTCCAAACATCTGTGTGCAATCCGTCCGTTCGCTGACTGGGCAGAGCCTTTCTAGGAGATGTTCGTGGTCTTGCTGTGTTCTGCCGAGCTGCACGATGCATTTGATTTACTCGGTCAGAATGATTTTGGCTTCAGCGAAAACACATGCAATACAGGGCCTGATCTTCTACTTACTGCAGCACAAACGTAAAGAAGGTGGACTAAAGGGGCATCATAAATCACACCTTTAATGAGGACATTTAGAGCATGCTATATATATATATAGAAAAGGTATGTAGGGTGCCCCCTCCTCTCTGAATTAATGACCTACGCTACACGTGATGGCCGCTGCGGGAGAGGCATGTGAAGGGGCCCGCAGACAGAAAACCCCTTGCTGTTCCTCTATGAACCTTTTTTTTTTTACCTCGTCATGCGCTTCAGGGCTGCAGCTGCCTCCTCCCTATAGTGTCCTGTGTATAGCAGAATAAGCTATTAACCTAAAATAAAACCGCTGGATTAATTAGGGACATTCTATTGGGGATCTGATACTCTTTGTTAATTACTGAGTAAGTACAGAGAAATTTTCTTTTGTATTATAATAATGACCGACTGATCTCAAGATGAAATGAGTTAGAAGTTCAGTTTTAGTGAAACAGAATATTAAATAAAAAGCAGAAGGTGTGGCTTGTTTTTCCAATGCGAATTGATTGGATCTAAAGAGGTAGACAAAGCAAATTGACAGTTGGAGGGAAATGGTCAATGCCCAAACAGTCAAACTGACATCAGAGTAAAATAACTATTCTAAGATTACAAAGACAGTTTTATTTGTTCATCACAAAACTAGTAAAAACTAGTTTTAATGAAGTATTGCATAAATTCTGATTTTAAGACTTTCATCATTTCATAATGCATTATTATGAATAATTCATTAGTGCATGTTTTTTTCCAAATGAAAAAATTGTCAATTGGCAATATCAAAATGTCATTTTAATGTAAACCTGCTACATGTTTAAAATATCGAAAACTTTTTTTGTGGATTGACTTGCATGGATGAATTGTTCACCACAAAACTTGTAATGTGCTCTAATTAAGTATATAGCATAAATTCTGATTTCAAGATTTTCAGATTTTAACAATAATCATAATGCATTTTTTCCAAACATAAAAAATGTCTTGGTGAAATTAAAATGCAATGTTATTGTAAACCTGCTACACCTCTGTATTTAGGTTTGTTTATTAGCGTGCTTGTCTTTGCTGGTGACTCCACACGCGTCTCCCAAAACGCGGCGCGTCACGTCATCCAAAGTTTCGACTCGGCTCACCTAAAGTTCAACATTATTAAAACTATTAACAGCTTTACATAGCAATCTGACTAAAACACGTGAGAATTATCTTTCTTTATATGCACGCGCAGATCCCTGTACCCCTGCCCGAGCATTGCAGGTGAGAGAGAAAGCGCTGCACTGGAGCGGATCACGAAACTACAAGCTGAAAGACGATCAAAAGAATATTTGATTTGTTCACTTGTTATGTGTGGATTAATTCCAATGTTTTTTCATCATAGCGCCCAATTTGCAGACTGCCGAGTTAGCCACGCCTACTTATTTACATTCCGCGGAATAGACCAAATAGAAAAATCTATTTATCTTAAACATTTTCTTCCACAGTAACGGCACATACCGTCATACCGCCCAGCCCTACTGCATTTACATTTATGCATTTGGCAGACGCTTTTATCCAAGGCGACTTCCATTTTATTATACTATACATATGTTGCATGCGATATGTGCAATCCCTGGGAATGAACCCGTGACCTTGGCGTTGCTAGCACCATGCTCTAACCACTGAGCTATAGGAAAGCTACTGGAAAGCAATTCTTTGTGCATATAATCAAGTTCTATCTATCTATCTATCTATCTATCTATCTATACGAATGAGATAACATGGTAATGCGCTCTGTCGAGCAGTTTGTCTGTTTAGGGATACTGTAAAAACAACATGATGAATTCCATGTAAGCAGACCCGCGGTGTATGTAGATAGAAATAATAATAATAAGGTATTAAAAACATAACGCTTCATTATGTAAAGTCTTTATACACCTCCGAAGGCATAGTTATGTATATTATATTGCATTTCTGTCAATAGATCCTCTTACTGTAAATATAACACACAGCACCTTTAAGACATATTTTAGTGAGTTTAGCTTTACTTTTAGCCTGCGATAAAGTGTTTTTATCAGCATTTGAACGAGGAGTTTAATTGCCAACTGTGATGTTCTGAAAGATGAGCCATTATTTGCTCTTTACACTTGATCAAATGACTGGATGATTTTAATTCACTGTGAACCCATCTCAGAAAATGTGCAGATACGTCAGCCTCTGCTGCATATATTTAGCACCTAGACTCTGTTTTAACGCATAAAGCAATGTTTTAATCAAAATTGTGAATGATTAGCCTTTGAAGGCATGAGGGAGGTTAGTCTGGTGTGTCCGCAGGGTGGCTTTTGCAGCTCTATTCATCAGCTCAAGTGAAAGGCAAAGCACAGAGTCAGTATTTTTTACAGCTGACAGAAAACATTCAGGCCATGACACAATGACTAGTTCAACATATTCCCCTCCAGTAAAAGGATGATCAAGTGTTGTTGTTTCTAATAATGCTATTAACTCACTAGGTTACTTAGAATAGGTCACAATGGTTGACTAGTCATACAGAAAGGTAAGACCCCTGTATTTAATTTATTGTAATTTGAATTATATAAACGCTACATTAAGAAACTCTGTTAAACCCAAACCTTTCTTAAGACCAATTAGTCAAGTATCCATTCAGGCATATCACAGACTAGACAATTATGAAATTTTTTTGCTTTGCACGGTAACCTTCTGAACACTGACATGAAGTAATATACAAATTTGTTAAAGAGGAATCTAATAACCTGCACATAGGCTTCAATGGCCACAAATCTGTAACCAGAGCACTGTTATCTCACTGATATTTCACACATACTTCAAATGCCCCATTTATCTGTGCAGTGTATTACCATCACAGCACTGATCCGTCTCAAGACATTCGTCTGGGACTAGCTTGCTGTCGGGCTGGTGGCCCTGTGTGGTGTAAAACTAGCTAAAATAATGAAGTGCTCTGCTGCAATAGAGACTTGGTAAGAGTAGGCCAGTGTGGATGATAAATGAGGCAGTCAGAAGAGGACGAGACAGAAAAAGACAGACAGAAACAACAAGATGTAGCTTTACTTTGGGAAACTATGCAAAAATCTGCTCGATTCAGGTCACCTGTTGCCCAATGTCAACTAGCTGTTGTTACTAGCTAGAAATGTTACGGTTATTTTAAAATCTGCATGCCTTTAAAGTACATATTAGCAAAAACTGCAGAAAAAATATATCTTTTTGACATGAAAGAAACAACTTAAAAGGGAAGACATGCAGACAGGTCTGAGAACAGGTGTCAGTGGTAGTGTACTGTTGGCACCCAAGAACAATTTAGTAAATCTGCATAATAAAAAAGCTATGTGAAAGAGTTCAGTATGACATAAATAAAACAACAAGCGTCAAGAAACAATTCAAAATATAGAGATAACAGAGGTGAGAATTTGGCCACCAGACTTAAAATGTATGCATTTCATTCCATCAGATACAAAATGTATCTAAAAAAAAAAATGAGTAGAGATTTTCAGTAAATGCATGATCCAGCTCGGTAGCCACATGTGTACTTCATGTTCAACATTTGGTAACACTGGATACCAGTGTAACTTAAAAAATGTCACAATGCCGTCTTCTTCAGCTTTCTGAGAAACGCATTTGTACTGGTGCTACTGTATCTTTTAAAATGGTTGCAGAAAATTCTAGTAAAATGATTCCTATGCTCCTGGAAAACAGCATAAATTAAAGTGAAAGATTGAGGCTACATTTGACGAAAACGAAATGTCTTAGAGCTTCAGATTTCTCCAGTGCCCAGCATTTTGTAAAGCTATAGGAGAATGCGCTGTGAAATTTGAGCCAAAACACAACCCTTCAGCAGTGCCCAAATGAATCCTATACTGTATCTGTATGTGTTTGAGAAAATCTAACAAATCCTCCATGTTTCTTACATTCATGTTTTCTCTCTCTGTCTATCTTTCATACAAAAACAAGTGTAACTGGGAGATACCTGGGAGCATCTGGAACAATAATTGATGTCAAAGGGAGATACTGAGAAACAGAGAAGAAAATAAGGGGATGGGAGAAATTATGAAAAGAAAGCGCATTGAGTTAATGTCAAAAAAAATAAGTAAAGAACAAAGAGTTTAATAGAAAATAACCTCAGAAAAACAAGAAAGAAACCCAGAGGCCAAGCTGCAGGAGGACTGTGGGAAAACTGGCTGGTCCGGATTTAGGCAGCATGTCTGTCAGGGGCAGTCACTTTATATCAGCGTCTCGCTGCCTGGCAGGTCGCTCGGCACGGCACTGCCTGCTGTAAACTCTATTCTAAAACCTAGCATGCTACCTCGCTGTGCACATAGGCAGGTGCCCTCTAAGGCAGCATCCCAACCGTAGTGGATCTCATTAAATGAGCATCACCCCAAAAGCTTTGTAACATAACATAACATAACATTTTTGGAGGGTAAACTTTCTAATGCATTTTAATATAACGCTTTATTTACCTTATGTCTATCAATGAATGCATGTCAGGAATAGGGAAACGTTTTGTGCCACGTGAGTTTGTGAGAACATACAGAGGTGCTGTTCACTCTCCATGCCTGACCTCTTTGCATTAAAAATAAGAAAAACCCACACTAGACCGTGGTTATTTTGACACTTTTCTTACGACTTTTGCTCACCATTTTGAATCTATTTTGTGTGTCACAATGCATTTCTGGAAGGATTCATGTGATGCCCATCTAGAATTTAGATACAATGAGGAACCTCACATTCACTAAAATGCTGCCCCCAGAGGATGCTCACTGGGTTTTAAACAAAGCTCCAAAATCCACCTCTACATTTTCTCCACCTCACTCCATCACTTTTGCACATGGCAACTGCAAAAGAGCTTTTCATATATAATAACACACTACATATAAATAGAAGTGTCCACGATTAAGATTATGTTATACAACAAGATTATCTTCAAATATGGTGACCTAGGCTTAAAAAAACATACAAAGCATTATATGGAAACATGTTTTGTTTCATAAAGTACAATGTCAGGGAACTGTGAGTGCACCTATGACAGATGCATGCATTCTTAATGGCTTTAAAAAGGCTGCATATAATATAGTGAGATTATCATAAAAAGTCATTATTTTGTAAAGATACGAATGACCAGATGGAGTGTGTGAGGACAGAATCAGATTGCACTGATTCGTTCAGGAGTGAACAAATCTAACAGCAGCTGATAAGAAAACTCTTATAGGAAGAGTATAGCTTTTATGCCAATGTTTGACAACTTTTTATCAACACACATTAATGCTCGGAAGTCCTGCTACTTAATGCTGGCCTTTATAACACAGTCAAACATAAGGGCATATGACTGTCTAGCATGTTGGACACTGTTACTGTCTCCTTTTTCATCCATTCATTTATGCATTTTTGAATTATATTATGACATGTTATTGACAGATGAGCCCTAAAACTGTCACAATGCATGATGAAGCACACTCTCCATTAGGCCGTTGTGTTACGCATATAGTCTTATGGGTCCAAACACAAAGTTTATCAGCATTGTTGGGGAAAACGGCCTTGCGACAGATCACACAGTTATTCAACACAGATGTTCAGAACACTCACTACATCAACATCACGGCTAACACTAACATGACTCTGAAAATCAGAATCAGAAAGAGCTTTATTTCAAATGGAATGAAAGTACATGAAACTGCACTTTACGATCAAGTGTCAGTATGATTCTCATGTAAAACAGAGAACTGACTGATGTTGCTATTTAAAGCTTAAAGGAGAATCATACACAGTTGTTATGAGAATTGTTCTCATATTACTAACAAGTTTACAGAAGTAACATTTGGAGAAGTATACTCCCTAATAACAGTTTTAGAGTCATGTTCACATGATGTTTTTACAGTATTTACATGTCAACTACAATCACACTATTAACTGTTTTAAAGTGAAATCATATAGATAATTTGCATTAGCTTAGGTAAAAAATACAGTGATTGAAAATGAATAGTTACACTATAAGAGCGCAAAAATGATTCTGCATTAAAACAGAAAGTTGAGAATATGGATCTCCTGTAAAACTTTCCATTACCCCTCCGCCTTCACAAACACACACATTCCTATCAAATCCTAAACCGAAACTCACCGGAATTCTCGGCCAAACTGGACATGCCGGACACGGCGAGCAGCAGGAGCCCCATGAAGCACATCTGTCCCCCGAACAACTCCTTGCGCTTTTTCCTCCGCGCTTTGATCTTCTTCTGCTGGAGCATCACTTGCATCGGTCGAGTCCAGACGCGCACGCAGCCATCTCCATTCATCGCTAAAACTCGACGATTTACTACTGCAAAAAGATATTGTACTGCTCTGTCGGGCTGGTCGAGTTTAAAGTGCAATGGCTAAAAAGCGACCCGCGTTAACTCGTTGTCGCTCGATCGATGTTATTATTCCCGCTATATGACTTCGAATTGTAACGTGGAGAAATAAAGATGCTGCGCGCGCCCCATGGATGCGTCAGTTTGGTGCCAGTTCTCACAGGACACAAACTGCTGCTGAGAGATCGAGGATGTAGAGGAGGAGAGAGAGACGGAGAGGGAGGGGTGAGAGTGAGGAAGTGAATGCGGTGATAAGAGAGAGAGAGAGAGAGAGAAAAACTGGAACGCAACGTACAGTGAGATGAAGCGCAGCTGTTGTATTGGTGTGCTAGTATGAAGTTAACGCCTTGAGAGAGAGAAAGATAGAGGGGTGGAGTGGAACGAAGGGGCAGTTGTTGGTGGGTTTCAAAGGAGGAGCTATAGTGATTTTTAGCAAACAAAACCGTGTGCTCATCGCCACCCTCTATTGGTAGTATACTGCTTGGTTAGCTGAGGTTTATTGCGTGCGCTGAATGTACATAACATGCTGCCAGGGAGCGCGTGCGAGAAAACACTTTAAATTGAGAATATGCTGAGAATGCACCACATACTGTACAGGCCCCACTAAGTAGGCCCTACACTCTATCAGATATGTAGTCCACCTAGAGGAGTACCAAAATAATTCTGGATGCTGGTCTTGTGTTTTCTTATAACATAATGTAGGCTACTTGAATACTGAGTTTGGATTAACATACTGTTACAAACCTTAGATCGACACAATTGAGGTACTACATTTGCCATTTTATACACTTAAAAATGGCATACATTTGAAAAACAAGCAATTTTTCTCTTCCTGAAATATGTACAACACTGCAGGGGAACAGTGGCCTGGTACTCTGTGTTCTTTTCGTCAAATACTGAGCTCTATTCTAGCCAGCACTATGTCAGCAGCTGGGTCTGCTCCCACTGTCTGCATGGCTTGCGTGCCTAATGCCATTGCTAGGACAACAATGCAGTTTTTATGGAGGGAAGCAAAGAGTGGGTGATGTGCCCATTGGATTAAACTGGACTCTGGGGAAGCGGGCACATACATATTGACAGGTTGGGTTTAATCTCTGTCTACAGCTGCACCCATTGGATGGGATGGGTCAAATGAGGAGTTAGTGGGTGTGGCAGGGTTTGGGGCTTTTCCAATTTATTTGCATCTGCAAAGAAGGCTGAGTCAGATTGGAAGAGTGTGAAAATATTGTTGTTATTTTTACCTGAAATGTACACAGTATGATAGATTGAAACAAGCTTTTTATCCACTGTTTACCCAGTCCGTGTCACACCGGCCCTTTTAGACCCCCCCCCACCCATCCAAACCTTTCATCTATAGCTTGTGATCTGTGCTTCACCTGTTTCTCTACCTCTTTCTTTTCTTTGGTATGAATCTGTGCGTAATTCAGTTTGTCTTTTGATGTGCTATTAGTCTCATATTGTCTTGATGTTCCATATCCATCTGTGTAGTAATTGTTTACCAATAAAAGATATTTTTTCCCTCGCCTTTGATCACCACAGTTAGTTCTTTAATATGCATTTAAAAGGGGTTGAATACAGCAGGCAGAATTACTATGTAAATATCGCATGTGTTTCATGGGGACTGTTATTGTGGAAGATGCCTTAGGTGGATTTGACTCACCAGGATGATACCTTTCAAGCCATCGGGTCCTGTTAACCTGACCATAAAATCTTTGATGAAAACCCCTTGATCGACAGACGGTCACAGTGTCAGCCATTAGCCCCGTGACCTAAACCAGATTCAAAGTATGTAAATTTGCATTTGTTCAATCTCGCTGGTCAATCTCATCGCCAGCTCACAGATATGGTCGGTTTCGAATTAGGTGTCCATATAAATAACTCTTGAAATTTTCCAGCTTGAATGGAAGAAGTAGTTAATAGCAGCCCCCTTGCACAACTATTGGCTAGATCGAGAATGGGAAAATTATCTGAACTACTACATAATTTTAAATGTTTATCTTTAAATACATCATTTTATAAAATATAGGATATATATTAAATTGATTTATTACAAAGCTGAAAATATTTAAACTTATTTACTTAATGTACACATTTAACACATTAAACAACAGACATAAAAGACTCTTGCTCTGTATAGAATCAAACTGCATTAAAAACTAAGCAACTTAATTCAGCGGCCTCCCCCCTTGATGTTCAGTCCTCTAACATTTTTGCTTTGACATTTAAAGAACAAATACTTTAAATCAATGTAATTGATTCCTGCAATGATGTCACTGGAAAGTGTCCATTTCTATTTGTCTTTGATGTTTGATATAAATTGTTACATTTTATCTGTGTATTTACAATTCAGATGATGTAATACACTAACACTTGAGATGTTTTACAGTCATCTTAAATTATATTTTAAATTCTATGCCAGGGGTTTCCCACTGAGATAATAAAAGCTGCAGCTCTGAAGTTGTTTGTAAAGGTTTCAGGAAGCACCTGCTTCTGATCCTAAGCTCAGTGGAGGATCTGTCTGGTGATTCATGAAAGAGAACAGGAGCAGTGATGACTACTGTGATATTTTCCTAGCTGCCTGTGATCCATGGAGGATTTACCTTCATTTATTACAACTTTTGAAGTTCCTTATTACTGTTGAGGATTGTAATGTCGATGATGCATGACTGAAAAACTAGTTTAGGAAAGTCATTAAACTGCTTCTTCAAACGTGATATGACATGTAAACAACTAATGCTGAACCAAGAAAAACGCAATTAACATTAGATTAGAAACTAACTAGGCCAGGTGACTAGAATAATCCCAGAACGATCAAAAACCAGGTGTTCATAATCATAAGGGGAAAGAAACAACTAATAATGTGTTCCTAAAATACAAACTGAATCTAACTAAAAGCATAACATACAAAAGATCCCCAAATGAGCAACAATGAAACACGGTACAGTAATGCAGCTCTTGTGATCTTATGATTAAGGTGATTTAGGTCTATAATAAAACATTATACTTTTCACAGTTATGGTAGCTCAACATTCAAATATGAACAGGTGCTGTATGTGCAGTAAAAGGGGAGAGATTTAAAACTGTGAATGCAGATGAATCTTGGGGAAAGATGAGGGAATAACTCTTATTGAATAGTCAGGATTACCGTCTCGCGCGCACAAAGTACTCAAACCCCATCTCTTCTTTCTCTAAGACTAATACGCAGCGGTTATTTGCACTTGTTCAGAAATTAACACCCTCCTTGCATACTGAAATTAGTGAGAGGTGGCTCTTGGGTAGCTGACCTGAGGTTAAAAACATCTCTCTGTAATATGGTGTGATGCTCTCTGGATGCTTAATCCTTTTGGATTTGGGGATTATTCTTTCCCTGGAGATTTCTTGTTGATTCAGTCCTTGTGTTATCTAGAACATTCATCCCTTCATTGTCTCACTTCAGAAGATTCAAATTATGGAAGGAATAGACACCTATTCCTTTTGTAAATTAACTATAAAGGACAAATCTGTAGTATGTAGCCAGTAACTCATTTTGACATGACATTTCCAAAACGATCAATATTTCCTAAACCACAACCCTCATCCTTGTTGAACTTGAACCCAATAGCTTTGATCCAGAATCGTGTTTCAATCCTATCCACCTCAGCCTGTGGTCCACTCGTGCACATTGTCATCGAAACCCTCTCATCATTTGTCACACCACTACAACATTCAGGGCTGTCAGGATTGTTTATTTACAATTAATGCATGAGTGCATTAAAGTATACGGTTTCAGAAAAAATACACCCCTTTTCTTTTCAACAAGCCTTCCATTATAAAGTTCTCAGTTTCCTCATCATGTGAAAGATCTGGGGTGCCTGTTTTAACAATGAGTGACACAGACACCTACGGCTCCATCATTCAGCACACACATAATTTACATTGTCAAAGCCCTATTATTGAACTCAGCGAACTCACAAACATACTTTACAGTATATGCATATCTATAAAACACTGGTAATGAGAAAATAATAATGTTGTCATTATTTTAATCACTATCAACCATTTACAAAAACAAACAAAAAGTTAAAAAAGTTTGTTCTTCACAAGTGCTAAGATGGCAGCGTATTGATTTGAAAAGAGGCATATTACTACTGCAAGTGCTTTTTCTTCTGCTTTACCACAAATAACTACAGACACTCGTCTGGGGACTCCTATTCTAAGAGTGTCTTATTGTCTTTGGTTTCTCTATATTAGGAAAGGATACAATACCCCTCGACTAAAGTCATGTCAAGGACAGACAGCAGGTGGCAGAGGACTAGCAGAACAGAAGCCAGCATTCGCCCTGCGGACACAAAAAAGGATGCAGGGGATCTGCCCCTTGATGGGTTTAAATTAGATAATTCACCTGGAGAAAAGACAAGTAGGACGGACAGATGGAAATAGAAAGGATAGAGAAATGCACTGGAGGTAATGTAATTTGCTAGAGTCAAAGATATGACCTGTTTCAGAGAAATACAACACAGACTCGCTATGTACTGCAAGAGGTGACTGCCCAGAGTACTCAGAACAAATCAATTTGCCAAGGCGCCCTACTACTACATTTTTGACTGCATACCTCAAAGAATACACTGTGATAACTGTTTAGTGAATCATTTCGATATCTGAATTCAAATGTGACCTTTGCAACAAAGTCTTTTATGTTGCTACTGTTCATTAGTCACAGAAAGATTGGTTAATGGACTGATGATACGGATCTCTCTAATCTCATGTGACCTAGTTCATTTCTGTTTGCTTTACACACACACAAGCACGCACAACAGTGTGTACAGTATCTTTTACATTTTTAATCTTTATGTTATGTATAAGGAGAGAGACACTTGTAATAGATATTTTAGAAAACATTCATTATTTACTCACCCTTATGTTGTTTCAGACTTGTAATATGATTTTCTTAAATCTATGGAGCAACAAAAAACTTGATGTTAGGCATGTTATAAAGTCAATGGGTAACAGGGGCTGTCAAAAGGTTCATCCAGGTTAATATCACAACATCATTATGAGTAAATAATTACATAATTCCAAGGTGAAGTATTCTTTTGAACTGTGCCCCGAAGACCATATAGGAAGGAAAAACAGCCCTACAGCAGGAGAAGATACGGAAAGACAACCCAAGCATAATATATTAAAGTGTGCTGCATTGTGTAGCAAGCACTCTGTCTTAATTCTGTCTTAAATATAGCACATCTGAAAAGGAGAGGATTAATAAATAAAGAGCTTGATGCAGTGTTTCCATGCATTTTCCCTGAATGAGGAACACTACAAAAGCTTGCTGTCTCAGTTACATACACAGACCCACATTAGAAGCTGTCCGCTTGTTAAGTCTTGACCTAAGGAATCCGCTTTCCAGGTCCAAGCCTCCACTCATTTCAATGGAGGATTTTTTAAACAATTATGAGCCCTGTTTTATCATATCACACATTTAATCTAAACATTTACAAAATCACAATGCACACTAGTCTCCAGGGCAGGCTCACAGACTCTCCAACATTAATATTGTAATCATTTGTAAAAAAATAAATCGCAGTGTGGCCATTTGTGATTTTGTGATGAAGAGTGTATATTAGCATTTTTTGTTATTTGTCTATTGCATCTGATAGAGCAGTTGAACCTGGAATTATATATGACGTTCCATATATAGTGGCAACAAGGCATAGAGCCAGCTATAGGACACAACTAGCTAAATGACAAATTAGCCAAATGACAAAATGTTATATTCTCCTACAGAAAAAAGCATAAGAGATGTTCTTGAAATTTGTGTATATGTATTATAATCACTGCTGGAATAAGATCATTATAGAATGTATATATCAAATTTGTACAGCATTTAACTCTGCTGTGCTGTAACAGGAACTTTTGGTCAGAATCCTGTTCATGTCATCAGACATCAACAGAGAAGGATGAACTCCAAGTGTAACTTTTGGACTGGCCATGTTACAATTTTCAGAGAATTTGTGCTCTTTACATTTGTAACATTTAAAAAAAACAATAGACATTTTGTGTTGACCAAAGATACAGTAGACTGACACACACAAACAGTATCAAATTATCATAAATTAAAGAAACTATAACATTTCTTATATATCAGCATTTATATTGTGACTTAAACACTCAAATCACCCGGTTTAAATTAGATAAGTTGTGGTTTTGTGTAAAACCCTTCAGTGCAAATGATGAAAACATCGTTTAGGGGTCCGTTTATAAGACACCCGGACATATCACGCCACAGTCTATTTAGCACCAGAGATGCTAACATTTCAAATACAATTCACCAACAAAACAAAACAAAACAAAACAAAACAATGACAGTGAATGCTTACAGTATAGGTAAGTGCGATTATTGCTGTAAAAAATAAAAACTCTATGAATTGCTATATTTAAAGTTAGGCTACATGTTGTTTCGTTTTCCCAAACCTGCCTGTCACAGAATACGACGGGATTTTTAAATCTCCCGGGCTATGTGCACGTAAAGTACGTACGTACACGTCTTGAAGACCACGCCCACAGGTACAAATAAAAGCAATTTGATTGGCTTGTGGATGTATCTGACGTCCCAGAATTGATTGGAAAGAACTATATCAAACCGTGTATGAAACTAGTATACATCGATATTTGTTTGTAAATCTGCAATAGTAAACAGTAGGCCTAATGGAAAATATGTTAATTCCTGATGTAATCATCTTCAAACCACATAAAAATACAATTCTGACATTAAATACAGTTAAAATGGAACACTTCTATTGTTGTTTACATTCTTCCATTAATAAACATGATCATTTAGTTCATCCTAAACTCGCAAGGCATGACATTGATGTTGCATTTGGATTTTTAAAACAAACATTTCTTTGTTAAGCAATGTTAAGCAATTATAAGCTTTTATAAAAAGATACCCTGGAGCACAGCTTCCATGTTCTACCCACTAACACAGCATGAGTGTTTGGAACTAGGAGTCTGTGTCTTTTGACATTTGTCCCAAAGTCTCTCTAATCCTCAACAAGCTCTGAGACAACTTGCTTAATCCCTGCTGCCGCAATAAACTGTGACCTAATGGTAGAACCTTATTTTTTATTCAGGGTATTACCAATGATTTGGTTTATTGTTTTAATACAAATATTTGCACATATATGTATGATGTGTTGTAAAATGTATTTTAGTCTTTTTTTCAGATGTCAGCACATTTCAAGTTCCTTCCTTCCAAATATTGCTTTGACAACTTGAATTCCTCATTTTTATTAGATTTGGGGAGCTTTTCTGAGATTGGGCCAGGTGAAAATCTGAAGTTAAATTTTTTAACATTAAAATGTGCATATGTATCAGCCAAACTATGACAGAAACTTAAATTTAAGCCAAGCACCAGTACATCTGAAACATAATAAAATGCAATTTTCCCATTTAATGAAGTCAATTGGTAGTGGATTTCCAGTCAAGTCAATCAGAAGGATGTAGATGAGTCTCCTCCTCCTTGCACTTTTTTCTACTCACCAAACCTGACTGAACAAGTGGAGGCCCTGCAGGCAGGCAGTGAGTTTTGATGTGTTTGGACAGTCCTCTGTCCTCTAGGATATCACAGTACCCTGCTGTCACATTCAGAGAAAGGAAACAAAAAAAAGTGGCATCGTAAGGGGTCTGCTGTGATGCACGCGAACTGGGTGGGTAGTCACGGGTAATAATGTGATATAATTGTATATACTTTTTGTGTAATAATGTACAGTCCCATCAGAGTGCATTTGACACATTAAAGTATTACATTTTACAATGCCTGTATTAACCAAGATGACATCTTTTTAAAGGTTTACATATGTGACCCTGCCTGTAAATAGTTTTTTATTTCAACCATTAATTTCACTATGAGATCAATCTTTCACATGGCTTTACTCAATAAATATTAAAGATATTTTGACAGAATGTTCTATGTTGGATGATTTTGTAGAAAACAGTAAATAACAGAAATAACTTTAGCTGGGTTGTCAGGCAGAGTCACATATTTTTCAATCGTTTGCTAGAAGCAAATGTCACATGTTTATATTGACAGAGGGATGCATGCCTGACCAAAATGCAAAGCTTGGATATTGTGTTCCCTATCTGAACGCAGGGGATTCATGAGAATTCTGCATAGCTGATCCGCAGGAGATCTGAGAGTGTAGTCAACAAACCTCCATCACTACACTGATCTGCAACACACTGAAAAGGCCACGGTAGCTTCTTACTATCAGTGAGAGCCTGTAAACTGCTATGTGAGTTTTTTATGTTTATTGCTTTTTCAAATTGGATACTGTATAAATGTATTGTGTAAAGTTCAAAGGTCTGTGAAAGGTCATTTTCTTAAAGAAATTAAAATACTGTCAGATATATAATGAATAATGGGAATTGTATGCAAACTATTAAAGCAAAATAAAGAAAATATGTTTCTATAT
Source organism: Oreonectes daqikongensis (assembly GCA_026939265.1). Classification (NCBI taxonomy): domain Eukaryota; kingdom Metazoa; phylum Chordata; class Actinopteri; order Cypriniformes; family Nemacheilidae; genus Oreonectes; species Oreonectes daqikongensis. The sequence continues at coordinate 5,723,434 of JAOTQM010000348.1, forward strand.
TGTGACATTTTTTTTAGGATCAAGCCAAGCAGAAAAATGTTACGAAATGATCCTAAAATAAAGGGATGCGAGTGTTTTCTTTAAGCTCTTCTCTGAGCAGCTCACAAAGTGTTCAGGACCTCCAGGAAATCCACAGATAAACAGACAAACAGGTGGACAGACAGATCATGTAACAGATGTACAGACAGGGCAGAGAACATGGCCAAAATATGAACATATACTGAAAGAACATAGTTAAAACTTCCTAAAGATGGTGTTTGGAATTCTGAAGAATGTTTCTCCTGCATTCCTACACTACATTATCTGACAGCTTATGTTCTAGTCAATTTCTCAGGAACTGGCTCGTCTCTGATAAGATTTTATTCCCATGAGCCAGTTCAAACAAGCTTTTGGCTGATGCCTGAAAACTAAAAACATGGTCCAAAACAGAGCAGATTAAAATTCACAAGCCTGCAAGCATATGCTGACGTAACCTGCCAACTCAGACGGACACCGCGGTGGCACAAAATAAGCACATAAGTGAGATAATAAGGCTCTTCTCAGAAAAACATCTTCACAAATGTTCATGCACAGATTTCAGAATTCTTTGCCAAATAGCCAAATAGAGTAAATTTTAAATGATCTTCAGTAAACAACAATTCTGAAGTCTGGTGATGAAAATACCAGTATATAAGTAGTTACAGCAAGTTCTCAATGACTCATAAAAACACATCTAGGGTTATTACAGATGTGACTTTATTGAAGCATAATTACGTTTTTGACGAACATGGCAGGTTTCTTGCGAAAGAAATGTAACCATGGAAACTGAGCGGATGTGTGTTGAGGGGCATTGAGTGTCCAGCTTCCCATGGTGAGAGCTAGGGAATGCTGGGTAGTGGGTTTTGTACCTTGCTGGTGAGCTGCTGCCCACACATTAATTTCTGATGCATACTGTATTTTAACATATTAAGGCCTAATGGGGCTTACACACCCATCAAGAAGTCTTCATGGATAATATGTCAGTACGCACAAAAATGATTTACCAGAATATTAAAGAGAAGATAAATACGATGTGTTGCCATATGTTGTGGAATGACGTTACGCAATTCAATACTGCCACCTAGTGTACAATAATAAGGAATGCAGCAGGTCTGCATGTACTGCTTTTTCATCATGTACAGCCATTAAAAACCCTTATAGTTCTGTTAAAGAAATAATTCTATGAAATAGAATCTGTCCTTGTTAAGTTTCGATGTATAAAATCATTAAATACAACAAGAGTGAGACACTACAGGACTACTTTGGGAGGAGTAAAGAGGAGTGTGTTTGGATAAATTGCAGAGGTGGAAAAATGCAGCCTCATCACATTTCTGTGCTTTGCTGGAGAAGAAGAGACCAATTAAACTGGCTCCAGATCAGTCACAGTGACAAATGTCTTGGGTTGGTTGACCCAGTTATCTTAGCTAAAGTATGCTCCTATAGGCTATATAGAGGGAAACCCCCATAACCAAACAACCACACAAACACAGTCTTGCAAAAACATCTGTAATCATTTATTCACCACCCATGTTGGTCAAAACCTGTGTATATGACTCTTTCTTCTGTGAAACCAAAAAAAGAAGAAATATTAAAGATATGTCTCAGTGGTTTTGTGTTTATGGAAGACAATAGGAGCCAATGTTGTTTGTTTACCAACGTTTTTATTTATTTATTCATTTGTGTTCTACAGAGAAAAAAAAAACTTTTCTTTTAAGACAAGGTACATGTTAGGATCACTGTAGAAAACCATTTTGCTAATTACAACGTGTCAGAAGCAGCAAGCTTTCTGGATATTTAGCATACGTTTTGCAGTTATAGTCTAGATTAAAATAGATTTCGACTGAAGAATTTAGTTGGCTACCACAAATGTCAAAGTTTCAGTTAAAATTATTTATATATCAAAATACCAAACATTATTTCTCTGAAACTCCTGAAAATCCCCAAAACAACCAAAAATGAAGCAAATGGTCACTGGTTAGACTGCTGTAATGGGTGGCGTTTGTTAAAAAATGTTGATGAAAATAAACACCCACATTCCATCCACAACCGGATCCACATTCTAAACGGTCCTGAACCTGTTTCTATTGTTTGTAAGGAAACCTTTTGTAACCAACAGGTTTGTTTGTTAGATGGCATTTTAGATTAAGACATTTTTAGCATATTATCGTATCTAAAGCATTTGGTTTATGACCTAAATATCAATGCAACAAACAAGTAAATGAATTAGATAAAAAAAGACAGAATGCATATTATAAACCTTTCTGAATGTATAATAGTACACATGTATTTTATTGTATTTAATAAAGTTTAGAAGAAAGAGACTAAAAGTTTTATGTCAATTCCAAAATGAATATGAACTTTGACACAGTGTGAGCTACGTACAAAAAACATCCACACCTGTAATGCACATTTGAACATACAAACACTAGTTTTTCTTGATCTGATTAAAATTTGTGTTAAAAGGCACACATTAAAAAAGAGGCTACATTGAGAGAAAAGGGAAATCTAGTTGCTCTCTCAATGTGTAAATGCTTAAAGGGCATGGAGCCAAATTTCATTGTGTCTGTTGATCAGCTTCCACGGTGCATCATATCCAGCTGCATCAAACTTGTTTTCAATAAACTGCTTTCCAGCAGCCTTGAGTTTCTCCTTAAGAATCTCAACCTCCATCAAGACATCATCACATTGTGCCACACCCCCAAATGACCTGTTAATGGCCAGCAGAGAGAAGATGGTAAGAAAATAGTTTTGTGAAAAAGAGAATTAAAATGAATATATCTCAGAACCCAAATCATAAGCATTTTTTGACTCACCTGACATAGACAGTACCCTCTAGCACAACTGTTACTCTGATAGTCTCATCATTGGGCTGAGGGATGTCAGGGGCCGTCTGATAGATTGAAATAGACACCTGTTTCTCCCCCATACCATCAGCTTCCTTCACAGAAATCAACACGGGCCAGGTCATCGCAATCACTTTCTCTAAGAATCAAAATGATGATATGATGCAAAATCATTCATAATCATGCACATCCTTTTTCATCTATAATAAATTAAATTAAATGAATTGAAATAATAAAATGAAATTAATTAAATAGCACAGGATATAAAACCTTTTGTTAAATGAAAAAAATGGACGAATCAACCTTATTGTTTTGCTTGTAAATTTCTTTGACTTTCTGTTATGAAAGGAATACATTTGAATCACTTTTTTTTTTACTTTTTTTGAGAGGGGGAATGAGGAATTTGAGGACTCACCGTCTTTGTTTTCCCCTTGAATGAAGTTATACAGTTTCCAAAATCCAGTGCTTACATCATATCCACTGGTGCTCACAATGTCAGTGGTAATCCAATAACTGGTGTTATAGTTGCGCTCCTCAAATGCCTGTTTTATTGTTCAATTACATACAATTATATACAGACAAGATTTCAACTATGAAACAAAAGATGTAGGCCTACCTCATATTCATATACGAGAGTATACATGGGACATTCTTGCTCATTACAAAACCAGGGTGCCTTCCAACATCCTGCACATGGGGAGAATATGAGTACAACCAGAAGACCCACAGCTGAATCTAGAGTCCACGCCATTGTGCTGCAAGCTGAGAGTTGTCACAGGAGTTTTGTGTATAGTGTTTCAGAAGACACACCCCGTGCTTCACTGAACTCACATAGCAATAAAAACAGGAAAACTCTGCTCTAACACTTAACCTGCTACCCTTACCATATCTGGTCTGGTAAACAAAGATTTTCAACTTTGAATCGCTGCATTCCAGAGCAAAATACCGCATACCTTTACTAGTGGACATTATATTACTTGAAATAAAATGCTAAGTTAAGGCCTGGTTAATATCTAGTGAATATATAGTGTATTATAGCCTAAATTAAACAAGTCTACATCTTATATGTCCCCTTAATAGGAAATACAAACAGTAGGCAGAACACCTTGACCAAAGCCTAAAACTCATCCAACCAGTTCCTCGAGTATTTAGAATGAATTAAGAATAAGCAGAATTGAGAAAGATTGCTACAGTAAACATGATAAAGCAGCCTAAAACACTACATAGATTATAAATCCATCCCTTAAATGCTGTCAAATTAAATTTTAATGTAATATGTAAATATTTTGTTGGCCACATTATATGTACAAAATATATGTTTGTACTACAGTATTTGTATCACTTTTGGCTTGTTCAGTGGATTCAGCAGACTGTTAAGAACACCATTCTTAAAAAATGTGCTTTAAAACACTTTTGTACAGTCATTGAAAAATTTCCAAATAAAGGAAATGTAACTGAGTTTATTTAAATCAATTTGAAATGTTTTGGTTCAAAAGAGACTATATGACAAGTCAACAATAATTCTCCTCTGTTTTCCGAAGCAACTAATCTATGAACAATTGACATATGACAGCCTGTGTACTGACCCACAACTTCAAAGACAATAGCTGTTCAACCTGTTCATTTTTTCATGTTTTCTGTAAACTGAACTTGTTTTACAGGTCAGCCTGTGATCTATAGGGTTCATTCTATAGGGTTCACCCCATTATTCACCCAACAGTACCCTTAAGTGTTTTTCAAATTTTTGAAATTTGTGTTTAAGAGCACAGAGTGACTATTCCAAAATTAAAGCCTTCATGGAAATGACATTGAATCTACAATATTTTGTAAAATCATTTTAATCTTAATAATAAAAACAATAACAATAACAGTAGTTATTATTATTATTGTTGTTGTTGTTGTTATTAGAATCCTTATTGTTAATATTATTATTATAACTATAAACATTACAATAACAATAACATAATTATATAATTCATATTAATAACAATAATAAATATTAGTCATAGTGTACCACAGCAATCTCATCCGAGAGGTGAACCGTAGGCTTCAGCAGCACCTGAATGAGATCCGGGGGCTTAAGGTAAAGCGAGGGTGTGGGCGAACTGCACAGCCATTGCATTAAACATTACTTGCATTTAGCTGTTTTATACTTAAAGAAAATATTTGACCTAAAATTCTATGTAATGTTTAGTTTTTGTTTTCGTTTCTATAAATATACCAAAAATGTGAATATTGTGATACTAAATGATATTATATTGAATATGTTAATGTTTTCTTCTTTTGATTATTATTTTTACCGTCCTTATTGTTAATATTATTATTATAACAATAACTATTATTGCTGTTAGATAAATGAATGGTAGGCTATAGATTTATAGCTATCATCTCATATGCACCAGGTGGCGCCCAATAACAAAAAGTAACCTGTCTCCAGGAGAAAAAGGGGGCGTGTGCCAAAATGGAGAGAGAGCGAGCGAGAGAGAGAGAGAAATCACTACTCAGCCAGTCGACCGATTTCCTAGCTCGCTGTCACACACCTTGCGCTGAGAAGCGGCCGACCGTGCGCCTTTCTCAATGCGTGCGGACAGCGGACACGGGTTCAACACCACACTGAGGTGGACAGCATGCGCACGGACAGAACGCAGCAAAGAGCCAAAGTCTCTTTAAAAAAGACACGAAGAGTAAGTGCATAACGGCAGAAGTGCTCGCCGGTGTTCTGACAGGGTGCATCCCTGCCTTTGAAGGAGACAACATGGGCAGAACAGTTATCTTTAAAATCTCAAAAATACGACAATAACGAGAGGGATTTCGGATAAGTGCCAACGAAGGATTTGAGCTCTGCTTTATAACCTAGGACTTAGACAAGTTGCTCGGGAGAATGGAAAAGCCCATCCAGTCTCAGCTGCAGTCGACCACATCCAAGAGCTCAGAAGGTCCGTCAGAGGATCTTTCCAAACTTACGGATGAGGAGCTTCTGAAATGGAGCAAGGAGGAGCTGGTGCGCCGGCTGCGCAGAGCCGACGCGGAGAAGATGAGCGTCATAGTGGACCACAGCAATCTCATCCGAGAGGTGAACCGCAGGCTTCAGCAGCACCTGAACGAGATCCGGGGGCTGAAGGTAAAGCGAGTCTGGCTGCAGGTGACAGGGTGTGGGCGAAATACACAGCCATTGCGTTGAAAATATCTTGCATTTAGCTGTTTTATACTTCAAGAAAATATTTGACTTAAAATTCTATAAATATACAAAAAAATTGAAGTCTGTTTTTATTACGAATATTATATTATTATGAGTAATATGATATTGTGATATTGATTGATATTGACTATGTTAATGTTCTAACTGTCTTAAAGAGAGTCCAAATTCACATGGTGAATGATGGGAAAATGAATATACTGCAAATATTTCATTTTCATTTTTTATAATCCTGTAAGAATGTACATACAGAGTGGCAAAGGTATCTAAAAAATAATATTGTAGTGTTATAAAATATATTATGTAGATAATATAATGTAATAATATTCAGATTTTCTATCAGAATTAGATGTCTTTTATACCAGATGCTTTTATATTAGTATGGCTCACTACAAAATACACATATTTATATATATCAGTATGCAGAATACAATACTAGAACACCTGAGAATGAGTTTCTCTGTTCTCGATCTTCCCTGTGCAGCATTGACTCAGTGTTTGCTGAGCTTTACTTTCATCAGTCAATCTTAGCCTGCTTAGACATCAGTGTTGACTCATAGATTTGATTGTTCCAGGAGGTGAATCAGAAGTTGCAGGAGGACAACCAGGAGCTGAGGGATCTCTGCTGCTTTCTGGATGACGATCGACAGAAAGGAAAAAAGGTGTCGAGGGAGTGGCAGCGTTTGGGCCGTTACAGCGCGGGGATCATGCGTAAGGAAGTCACGTTGTACCTGCAGAAGCTGAAAGATCTGGAACAACGTCAGGAGGAGGTGGTGAGGGAGAACCTGGAACTGAGGGAGTTGTGCCTCATGCTGGATGAGGAAAAGGGCTCTGGAGGTACTGTTGGGTCTGTGGGTACCGGGTGTCCACCCGGCTGCAGGAATTCAATCGATAGCCAGAGCAGCCTGTCTCATGCCAGCGGTCCTGGGCCTGGACTCCTAAGAGATGTGGGTGATGGGAGCAGTACCTCCAGCGCGGGCAGCACCGACAGCCCTGACCATCTCACGCATAAGCAGCAGCTGTTGGGCGGCCCCGCTGGAGGCAGTCCTGATCACCTGCATAAGCCAGGCTCGGGGGAGGAGGCACCGGGTTCTGAGCACCTAGGCCGCAGACACAGCACCAGCCAGGAGTATGCGGCGCATACCTTTCCCCAAGTGTGCCGGTCTCGGTGTGGGTCCTTCTCCAGTCCAGACCACAAAGGCCTGCGAGGGCTCAGTCCCGAGAAACGCGGCAAGAGCTTGTCCAGATTCGGTCCAGAGCAGTTCTCGAAACACCTACTGGTGTCTTCACAGCCACCCGGCAGTCCTGACCTTTTCCAGAAGCACAGGGGTAGCATGGGAAGCGTGTGTGGGAGTCCGGAGCCCAAACAGATTCTATCTGGGACACCAGAACACCTCCAGAAGGGCAGGGTCATATCTGGGAGCCCCGAGATGTTGAGGCATCAGTATGGCGCCGGCCACGAGCACAAGTTTGGCAGCCCTGGCCGTGAGGTGGTACAGAAGAGGCCGGGCGGAGAGGAAATGTCCCCTCATCACCGGAACATCTATAGCGGTATGAACGGTGGGTCCGACTGGAGCCTGCTGTAGCACCCACACGGAGTTGAGTACACCACATACAAAGGGGATGGTCATCCTTCATCATGGAGGGCATCATTGCCAGCAAAGCCCAATTCCCAGCCAGGCTCTAAACCATCCTATTCAGCCAGCCATGATCTGCATTTAGTTTAGATTGTCTTTGCTCAGTTCAGGAGAGGCAATGAGGGGATAGAGCAGGGGCTTTAGTGTCTGCTAGAGCAGAACGTAACATCTCTGGTAAAGGTCGGTGGTGTCCAGTCTTGGTACTCTTGGGTCAGGCTTTAGCCTCCTACCTGTGCCTCCAAAGCCATAGTTATGCTCTGGAACCCAGCTGAGGGAACATTGCAATCAGTCAAAGACCAAAATGCTCGGAGGCCCAACAAAAGCCAGAAGACAATGCTGCCCAGCAGGACCAGGAGTGGACACCATTGTATTTGCCATATGCACCCAGGTGAGTGGAGTGGAGGGAGTATGAGTCAGCAGCACTGGAGCAGAAAGTTGAGATAAGGCCCATCACTCCTTTTTATTAAGCTACCCTCTTTATTTGAGTTTTCAGAAGCCACTTTAAAAGAAGGGATAGTTCACCCCAAAATAAAATTCGATCATTATGTATTTACCCTCATGTCATTCAAAACCTGTGTAAAAGTCTTCTTTGGAAAACAATAGCTGTTTTGTGAAAAGTGTCAGTGATCAATAGAGTGGAAGTCAATGGGGTTTAGTGTCAAAAAAAAATTCTATAGATTTCTGCAGAAGATAGAATGTCGCACAGGTTAGGAATGATATGGGGGTACGTAAATGATGAAAGAAATTTCAACTGTCCCTTTAATTTTGATGTTGGAATGTATAAGCTGAGGAAGGTCTTGCATCTCACACGCACGCACACCACTACACTATAACACCCACAGTACATCTAGTTTAAGGCTCATACACATATCAACAGAGGCAAAAACACACACACACACACACACACGCGCACACACACGCACGCACACACACACACACAGTTGATATACATACTTACACATACAGCACAAACACTTTCTCACATTTTAAAACAATCTTGTGTGCACATACTGTACATACAGACACTCTCAGATACACACGCACACGCACGCATGCACACATTTTCACATTTTCACACACACCATAAGGTGCCTGCTGTTTCTCTGAGATTCGTTTTCGAGTTTTGAAGATTCAAGTTTTGTCTGCATTATAAAAACAGTGACTTAAGTTTTAAGAAAAAAGTTTAATCCATGGTTTGTGGTGTGTAGCTTCACCTGAAGTAAAACCTGGTGACCTCTATTGATGTCTGACAATTTTAAGGATTTTCTAACCTCGTCACCCCGTCAAAATATTGCTCTTTACTGCCATATACTTAGAATGTCTTTTCACTTTATTGTATGAATTTCAAATAGCAATTTGCTTGAATATATACTTAATAGCTTTGCAAATAGAAGCTGGCAGATCAAAAACGCTGCATTGGTTGTTACTGAAAGTCAAAGGATGAGTTTGAATGTGTGCAGAACAAAAGAGAAGAATATCAGGCTCTTCTCCCGGTGTGTAACGTTCTCTCCAGCTGTAGGCTGTTAATGATTTCTGTGAGGGGAAAAGTGCTGATCTGCGTGGCTTGCCAAGGCAGTGGGACACTTCCTGAAGCTGAGCGCTGTTTACCTTATGCTGCGTTTAATAGGAAAATAACAGCTGCTAATTAACACCTGAGATTGCTGACCTAAAATACAGCCATGGGTGCTTGGAACAGACTTGGATGCCTAGCTATATTAAGAATGTTACAATACGATGGAACGGATGGAATTGTATCCGTCTAGGATGATGGATGGTTGAGTTGGAAGGTAGAAATTTACCTTGTGTTTCCTCTCACAGTGTACAAAGGTCTTGTATGCAAGTTTGGTACCAGACAGCCTGTACTGAAATCCGCCCCGCTGCTCCCAAACGTCTTTTGACACCACCAACTAATGAAGAAAGAATAAGCCATTGTAATCTCTCTCTCTCTCTCTCTCTCTCTCTCTCTCTTTCTCTCTTATTCTGCAGTTATTTGCTGTGCTGATGACACAGTATTCTGTATTTCCATTTGTGTTATTTCTCCAGAGCAAAACTGTCTTTCCTAATAAAGCAGATCCAATTAAAATTTTCCACCGATGCTTTGGGTTGGTGCATATCTTCACTTCTCAATCTGTTTATCATTTTAACCAAAATTCTCATTTCAGTGGAGACTCATAATCCCAGAGTGACAATTAGCCTAAATACAAATAAAAAAAAGTAAAGGTATTATTTTCGGCTTCCCTCTCCTCACGCAACTGAGTTCTGTACCAAAATCACATGCTCACATTCTGAGCATGGAATTACGGTTTATCCCTGTTGACCGTGGCCAGCCAGCCTGGATTATCCCTTAAGAAGGTTTTGACAGTCGGATTTCTCTTTTTCTCCTCCCTTCCTGGGCTGTGTCCTGCGGTCCACAGTAACACATCTTTTTGGCCCTGTCTGAAGCAGCCTTTCTCTACTTAAGATGGTGCTTATTCCTTAAAACCACTTGTTTGCATCACATGCAGTGAATTAAAGAATTTAATTCTATTTGTGGTCTGTGAATATTCCAAGTAGATATATACAAATCCAGACTGCTGAAAGCTGTACGAAATGTATGTTTGGCTGCAATGTGTTTTCTCTTTCTTGCACTTAACTGGTAGACATCCGCAAAGAATCAATAACTGTTGAGTAGTTTTAATTTATTTAATACAATTAATAAAAAAATGATATAAATTCATATTAAAATAAATTAAATATAAAATATTACCAGCCAGACCTTCGGGCCAGGCGCGTTCGTCTGATGAAACTGTCTATATACTTTTTCATGACAAAAACGACATACTTACAGTAGGGCACAGTATAAGTAGGCGAATTGGGACGCAGCATTGATGTTGTTCACACCCAGAGCGGCTCTGTTATAGCCCAGCTTGGTTTTCTCTAAAGAGTTGTGATAAAAGCATAAATGAACAAATATTATATTCCTATGGCCATATTTTAATGATTTTATAGATTTTTAGACATAATGCATCTACAGTATATAAGTAACATACAGTATCCGATTTTAAAATGACTTTTAAAATGAATGCTTACAACTTTTGTATTTTAACACTTAAATCTATGCAATGCAGCAACAAGCAGTTTATTAAAAATGAATGTCTGATAAGAACTAAATTTGTTTTTTATATAAGCTTAATTTGATTCTAGACCTTTCAGAAGTTTCGAGTTAAGCTAAAGACATGAAAAAGGTTTAACTGGTCAAAGCTTAAAAAAGTCACACCAGTGCAGATGTTTAGTAGATACACTTACTGTACATACAGTGTCTTTTCTTACAATAATTCAGGTATCATACTGTGATCTGCATTATACTTGCATCCAACAATACCTGCTTCAGCATCACCATTTCTTTCTGCTCCCTTTATAGTTCCCCTCTGCAGGGAAACCCACCAGCTCAATCTTCTTTTCCCCACAGAGGACACTGCATTTGACCTTGATCTTCCTACAGTAAATATAGCACTATAACCCATAGCTTCCCTGTAAATCGCTTTCATAGGAGACCTCTGTCTAAGTGTTCCTCTGGGCCCAGCGTTGGGGAATCATAGCGGCTGTCAATCAGAGCGTCTGTCAACGTGTTGTGTAAATAATGAATAATGCTGTAGCTTGGCCACATTTGCATTGCTAATGTGACACAGAACGAGCACTGCTGGCTGTTCACGCTTCACGCTTTGTAGGCTTTTGTCGTAGTTCCAGCCTGACGCGGCGGAATATGGTTTTGGCCCTTTTCAGTAATTTAATTTGGATTTGGAGCTACTGTGAATTGAAAATAGGAAATACATTTATAATTGCTTGGCTTGACATTTAAGTGGAATTTTATTTGTTTTTCTTTCATTTCTCAAGAGAAACAGGGCCTGGCGATCAGACGGCTGTTTTTCGCTCCCTTACTGTGGAACCGGAGTTGTGTAACAGTTAGGAAACAGTTCTCAGAAGCCGGGTACTAAATTAAATCTACTCAGCTTTTGGTGACCTGGCCAATGACTGTTCTTGAATTCTCTGCCATAATTAATGACTGTCTGCTTGTTTTATGCTTTAATGAAAAATTCTAATCCTGCTAAGCTGTGTTCTAAACAGACAGCAATTTAGTCCCCATGTGATCGCTGTGTGCGGTTGCTAATTCCATAATCTATTCGTTTTCGTGCCGTCTATGACATGCAATAATTCCAATGTGCTTCATGCTGGGTAAAAATGAAGCTGATGAGAGGAGTTCTGGGGTAAATAGGTGAACACACTCTGAGAAGTGGAGAGCTACAATGTTTATTGATCCCTCATTAGTGTACGAGTGAGTAATTGATTCAGGGTTTCTGCAAGTGTGATGGAAGAAGCGAGTTTGAATTGAAGACGTGTGGAATAGTTTAAGGTTAACTCTTTACTGTATGTCTAGCCAGCTGAACGATCAGCAATAATGGATACATTAGTACAAACTTATAAACAGCATTTCTATCAATTACAGCTTTGTTCACATGCAATCAAACATGCCTTTTACTCTGAGGTCTAAGGTCTGTCGAGTGAAATTTACTCCATTATTATCGATGGTTTTTAAACTGTTGAAATGACATTTGCAAATGCAGTACATTTTACTGTAGGCTTTCCTCTATAACTTCTCAATTTAGATTTGGCACTAAGGGACAATAAACGGACAGTTCAACCAAAAATGAAACATTTGTCATCATTTATTTACCCTCATGTAAATTAAAACCTGTATATTTAATCTTTCTAATGTGGAACACTAAAGAAGGTATTTTGAGGTATGTCTTAGTGGTTTTGTGTCCATGCTATGAAAGTCAATGGAGGCCAATGATGTTTGGTTACCAATATTCTTCAAAATATTCTCTTTTGTGTTCTGCAGAAGACAGAAAGTCATACAGGGTGAACTATCCCTTTAAGTACCCCCAAGAATGAAAACTTCATTTATTGTTCGAAACCCGTATGACTGTATAAACAAATTGAAAAAAAGATCTTTTTCTTTTTACAATTTCAATTGGGACTGAAGCTTATAAAGAAAAGCATCATAGAAGTGTCATAAAGGTTGCTTGTATGATTTTTGTGCTATATTTTAAATGTATATTTTTAGCTAAGCAACATAAAGTTTGATTTTATTTGTTTTTAAGGTAAATAATCCTTACCAAAATTGACCATGGTTTTTATTTTTTATTAGCAAAACTATGTTTTTTTTGGTTTTAACTTTAGTAAAACCATGGTTAATTTTCCTAAGAGATATTGCCATATCAACAACAAAATCTTACTTAGTATAAACCAATGCAAACCTCTCAATATTGAATCTTTATCTCTCCAGTTCTCTGAAAAATGTTCAAGTTTGTCAACAAAAGCCTTGTGTTTCAAATGCAACCCGGAGCTATCTCTACCAATTCTTGCCTCTCTACAGCCCAGTAGCATACAGCGATTATGTAAGACATTAGAAATTCATGCTGAGAGTATGTAGCCAGCCTGCTCTTTACCCAGAATCCTTGTTTATCTTCCTGCTGGCTTTGCTGCCATAGAAAGTGGGAACACGAAGGTGTGCAGTGGTCAGGGCTCCTGCAGAGCTTTTACCCAGTCTACAGATATACTCATCCAGGAGCTCACAGATCAACTCATTGCCCGTGGGGCCAGATTCAAGACACCATTATCTCTGATCTAAAGAGGTAGAGAAAAATCATGCAGAGAGGGAGAGGCTGTCAAGTTGATAACCTGCGGTGTCATAAAGGTCTTAAAATGGTTTCTTAGTAATGACCCACTGGTAAATTTACTAGCCTTGGAAATGCTGAGAAAATGGTATCCTATTCTTGCACAATGTTCAGTTAGTGGAAAAGTCTGGTTATGACAGTCTTATTTTATCATTCCCTGTTGATCTTGACCTTTGGCAGTGAAAGAGGAAGGCACCATTGTGGTTAGTGTTTGTGATATAGTTGTATTCTTCCAGGTGAAGGCCAGGTCACTGCAGTCAAACCAACATTCCCCACTGAACATGTCTTAAGATTTATGCATTGGGGAGAAGCTTGATTTACGATGCATTAGACATTTTATCAATCCATGCATTGCATGGGAAATAAACGCATAACCTTATGGTTGCTGTAGTGCCATGCGCTACCATTCTCAGTTACCTGTAAAAATTCTGAAAGAATGACTGATTTAGATAATAAGACAGCAAGATGAATGCATGGACTGACAACAAATGATAAGAACATGCAGATCCATCGTGAAAGGCTCATGCAGGGTGAACAGGAGATAAAGCCAGAATGTATCAAATACTATGAGCTCACAACTGCATTAAATATGATGCTGGTGGATTAAACGTCTTCATGTTCTTGATGTTGTCATGCATACTGTAGTAAGGGCATTTGTAAGACTCTCTTCAGTTATTGTTGTTGTCTCTTGGTGATTCAATGTGGATGGAACAGTTTTGTGTTCTTAATGAATATTTCATTGCAGTGTGACTAAAGCCCTTTGCGTTCAGCTGAATGCAACTGACTTTGTTTTTAAGTCGCATAACATTTAATTGTATCGCTTTGCATGCAAGAAGATTCACAGAAAATCATGAAGTAATTTTCTAAATGTCTAATGGCATTACACAACAGTTACAATTGCATAAATAATGTAATGAGATTAATGAATAAAATATTAAAATATGATTTTATAAATATGACATTGATATTTAAAATATGAACACTTACACACATACTGAACCATTGCTATGCTTTTCCACCAGCCTGGATATTGAGGACCTCTAAGCCGGTCTTTTCGGCATTATGCTAACATTAGCATCTACTGTTTTAGTCTCTAGGTTTATAAATATAGAATGAATTGTAGTAAAGCTGTGAATTTTTCTGACGTATCTGTTCGCTGATAGTCTTCAGGATAAACTTGACAGTTCATTAAGGAGGCAGACCTTTCTATCGTTCCATCATTAGCGCACTAGTTATTTTGCAGCTGTGCGCTATATTTTCATGAAGCCTTCCACTGTCAATTTGGTTAATGCATATATTAACAATAATCTACCATGTGTCAGTATTTTGATGCCATGTTTATATTTGTTGCTGACTACTGGTTTTGTGGTATGGGCACGATGGCTGTGCTATACAACTGAAAAGTGAGAGATGGATTGACAGAGAGAAATGAAGAGAGGAGGACAGTAAGAGAGGTGAAACTCTTTATCATGGTGAAAGCACTGCACTTTTGCACTTGGCTCTAACCGGTGGGTCACATTTCTAAGCATAGGCAGAAAAGACTGTAGGACACTGGCGTATCAGCTTCAGCGAGCAGCATGCTACTTACTGTGTCAACAGTATGCAGTGAGAAAAGCAAAGTTTGTGCTAAATCTCTTGAAGAAAGCAAATGCATTTCTTTCCTACTATAATGTTGATCAGATTGACGAAATGACAAAAACGACTTTGACGAAAGGCTCAAAATTGCAACCAACAAGCAATATTTGCATCCAGGATTTGAATGTGCTATGTGTCATATTTAGGAGACTCTATTGACAATGCAATATAATATAGGTGTATAAAGACCTAACATAATGAACCATTATGTTTTTATTACCTTAGAATGAGATACTGATTCCTCATACGGAATTCACCATGTTGTTTCTACAGTATCGCTAAACGGACAAACTGCTCCACAGAGCACATTTACTAAATATGTTATCTCCTGCGACAAAGAAGTAAAAACGTGACGACATCTTAGTCCTGTGTCAGCCGCCATAGTGCTTTGAAAGGGAGGGGCGAGCGGTGGAGTGAGCCGTTGGTTGCAATTCGCAAACTCAACACTAGATGCCGCTAAGATTTCCACATTGCTCCTTTAATCATCAGGGGGATTTTTTTCTATTTTTCACCATATAAAGTCATATCACACCACTCATTGGTGCTTTGCATTGTGTGTATGTGTGTCAGTACACTGTATTTTATAGCTTTTTCTCTCTCCTAGCACACTGCAATGTGTCAAGGCTACACTTTGTTTCCAATCTTTAGAAAACCCACTCAGATAAAGTCACACATGCACATACTTAAGTACAGAAACACACAGGAGACAAACCCTTGCATTTTATCTCCCCATCCATACGCACACGCACACACACAGATACCAAAAGAGGCTTTAGACAGTTCAAAATTGGGCAACAGAGCCAGGTTATTGCTCAGGTCATTAAAATGAATGGAATTTAAATGCAGATGAGAGAGGTAATACTCAGGGAGGAACCTAAAGCCGAGCAACGCTCTGTGTGGGAGAAGGCCAGTGTACTGGCAGCTAACTATGGGTATTTATGGACTACCTTCAGCATAAACAGCGCTACTGCACTCTTTATAAATCATCTGAATGTATGACCCAACATACATTTTGGAATTCATAATGTGCTGACTGGATTTGGAAAATACCGCCACACTAAATGACCCCTTTTTCAATTTATGCTCATAAATATTTCATATGAAGGAATTACAATCTTCAAAACCACAGGAATAGATGGATGGATGGAGATATACATACAAAATATCCCCGTGTGAAAATATATTGAAGGGTGATTCAGCCTGTGCTACAACCTACAGTGCTTTAATACTTTTTTCACCAATTCCAATCTCCTGTTGTAATGACATTTGAAAAGAACGTATTTCTCTAAGGCTGGAGAAGCAGGGTGTTTGTGGTTATTTATAGGGTTGACAGGCGTGTGTGTGAAGGCCCATCCTCATGATGCTAGCCATACAGCTTCAGTCAGCGGTATACGTCAGCTACACAACTGGGATCCTTCAGTTTACAACAGGCATGTCAGAACATCCAGGGTGACATCACAAGCTGATTCACACTATGATTTATCTCCTCCCTGTATTTCTCACTGCATTTCCTACTGAAAAGAGCAGAATAGTTGGTCAATAGCATATGTTGTGCTGTGGGAGCTTACAAGAATCACTGTAGTGATTCTCCATGCTGGTCGATCAACTTCACCAGCTAAAAATGGCTGAGATCATTTAAATGTCTATATTCTGCCCTCCAAAACCTGAGGATGCTATTTTAAAATGGCTCACACTTGATTTTAGAGCGCCTGAAAATTACTATAAAAAACGCAGTGAAAATAAAGCAACTGAACACGAAGAGAGGAAGATCTCTGTGCAGCTGTACTCATGTACAGTCCTAAAAATAAAGCTGCTAAAAGGGGTTTTCACAGCGATACCATAGAAAAAACAATACCCAGTTATAAGTCAATTTTCATGGGACCATACATGCTGACAAAGATCCATTTAAAAACCTCTGTTTTGAAGAGTGTAGATGCTTAGCAGGTGTTCATTCATTTGAGGTGACATCTTTGTATGTACAGTTGTACATGCGGCGATGAAATACAGCTTAAGCTGAGCATTAATGGAAATCTGAATCGGTGCTGTGATTTGGGATGAACACGGGTGTTTTATAGAAATTGGTTCTAGAAGCTGTGTCAGTGGAGCAGCCCATCATCCATCAGTGTGTGAGTTTATGGGAATAATGCATTGATTCTGTCATCATATGTCCTGAGACTTGCAAAAACAAATAGTTTTTTTTCCCCTGTTTTGAATTTTTTTATTTCATCTTCTAAGCTGAACCTTAACACAACTGTGAAAATGATGCGGTTTTACAGAGCTCATGAATATTTAATGAGGTACGCACCATTTGGTTTATGATTGGCTGCCTGTTGCCAACTTACTAACATTCCAGCAATGCATCATTTCACACTGTATACCTTTGCACAAAAGCCTGTAGTATTGCCAGATTTCTCACTTTACCATCTAAGGCAATGTTAGGACAAAATGCACTACACAATCTTTCGTGTGCTTGTTAGGAGAAATGTGGTGCACAGAAACACGTCTTCTCACTGATTATTGTATAATTCACCGCGAGGAAAGGTACACTGTGATTTTTTCAAATGGCGATTTAATCTCTTAATGGGAGGCCTGATTTCGCTGATGGCCTCCCATTGTTTTATGCTGCACAGTTGCACAACCATGTGGCATTGCAAAATGATAAAACACAGAGGTAATCAAATTTAGTCACTGATCCTTTTTTTCTCCTTTTGCCTGAGGAAATCAATACGGTCACTGAGGTCTGGATTTCAGATTTATTTGCAAAGAGGCTCATTAAGCGTTGACCTTGTCCAGTGGGAGAGTGACTGGGGACGCTGAGATCTCCAGGATCTCTCAGCAGAGGTGGGAATGTGCGGCTCATTCTCATTCGCACCCCGTAAGGGCGGGGAGCACAAATGCTCTTTAGGTAGCGATCAGGGTTTTTTCCTAGAACATCCTGTTAAGTAGGCCAGCGGGCTATTCTCTTTTTCTCTCATTAGCTTTTCACTCTGAAGTCAATCCTTTAACATTTAACACATTAATATTTATGTGCTTATCAAACCTTTTGCTGAACTAATGACTGATTTTCAGCTTATAGATGCTCCTTGCCAATGAAGGGGATCCATAAAGTGTGTCCAAAGTTCCTGGCAGATTTAAGACTTTTTTGGATTGTTTGATAAAGATACAGCACATAACAAGGAGAGAACCAAGATTTTGTGTTGATGAACTCAAACATGGCTTTCTTTTCTGTGCTTTATGATGTCTGGAAAACAGGCACTTCCATGTTTGGTAATGATGCCTGTGACATTGTCTTGTGAATCCTTTGATGTCCTCAGATCAGCAGCGCTATTCTGTCGTTCAAAGACTGTCTTTTTTTGCTGCCTTTTTATCATTTCTATGTAACAAACAGAGCAAAGGGCCAGTGGACTGATGTGAAACACTGTTTATGCATATTGAGGCATCATGCATCATTTATCCTTTCTGACCCAGTCTGCTCTGTCATGAACTGAAGGATTTAGGCATTAGGACATCTAATGCTTTTAAAAATAAATCACATCTTACACTACAATATATAAGCAAAGTATATTTTTGGATGATATTGTCTTCTCTGACCTTAATGTTTATATGTTGCTATTTTACATTTTGTTGTTTATTTTATACTAAAGACAGCAGTGAAGAGGATGAGAGAGTTAGGGAGAGAAGTGATGGGTTTGTTTAATGAGAAGCCCAGCAGTTGACCTTGTGAAGGGCAGCAGTGAAGCCCTGTACTGATTACAGTAAAGATGAATGAGAGAGAAAGAAGATAAAAAGAGCAAGAAAAAGACACTAAATCAGAGTCTTGTTCATTATTTTAGATGACTATACTCATTTTACTCCAGTAGAATTAAAGTTCACCCAAATATGAAAATTCTGTCATCAATTACTCACTCTCTTGTCATTTCAAACCTGTATGACTTTCTTTCTTCTGCAGAACACCAAAGAAGATATTTTGAAGAATGTTGGCACCCGTTCACTTGCATTGGTTTTGTGTCTATACAATATAAGTGAATGGGTGGTGCTACTGTTGTTCGATTACCAACAAAATATCTTCTTTTGTGTTCTGAAGAAGAAATAAAGTCATACAGGTTTAAAATGAAAAGAGGGTGAGTAAATTATATAAATATAATATATATATATATATATATTTTTTGGTGACCTATCCCTTTAAGAAGAATTGCACAGATCATTCCTTACAATGACCTATGGTTTTCCTTTTTTGTAGGATACAGTCATTTTGCAAAAATTAAAAAAATATATATTGTTGCACTTACACACAAAAAATTATGGGTTTGGCGATGAGCGTAAATGATGCATCACACAAATGCAATACTTTTCAGTTATGTCATTGTAGAGAAAGTGAGCTCACTTCATAAAATGAGCAAAACAAAGAAGCTCCTTTGGCTAATGATATGATGGGATTTTCAATCTCAAATATTTCAAAGCTACTTCCTATTTTGTAGAGGTAAATTTTTTTAATGAGGATAAATATTACTGGATGTACCTTAAGGGTGAATCCAACAGTTTTTCTGCACATAGAAACTAAGCCCTAAATCTAAGCTGACCCACTCTTACTCTCTTTTTTAAGAAACATGCAAATACAGTTCATATGTGCTGTCCTAAGGGACGGTTTTTGCATTTTCTTTCCGTTTACATCTTAACAATGCAGCAAAGCAGACAAAAGTCACAAACAAGCTAAAATACAGTTCTGTCAATAAAAATGCACTGCTGTCTGAGGAAAGTTATTTTCCAAACACATTGAATTGTGTGCTTACATGTTTTATAGACTTATTTTGTTTCTTGAGATCTATAAACAAGTCGCTGTTACTAATATAGACATGTTTTACAATCACACGTAATGTATGCACCATAAAAATTCCACTTACTACCAGTATTTGTGTACGAGGCTGTAATGGTTTGTTTGTGTTTGTGAGTGTAGAATTTATTGTAGTCATTTGAAGTTGCAGAGGGCAGAGGCAGGTTGAACTCGGCTGTATTTTATTAGAGATATTGACAAATGCAACATGTACAGAAGCAGGTCAGAGGGGTTTAAGCACCTTCATTTATCTCCAGTAGCTGCGGTTCTGCTCTCTTCCTCACCAGTGCACCATTATAATGTTATTACTTTACAATGGGGCAAACCGTTAGGCTTTAAATAGATCAGGTATTTTTACCAAATGAGGATTTTATCCAGCAGTACATGGTTTAGGTGAAGGACAGACCAACATGAACACATAACAACATCTTTTTCTCGGCCTGTTCACGAACACATTCTTATCTGTCGTCCAGTAGTGGACTATACTGAAAACAGTCCTCCTTTATTTTGAAGGCCTAGAATATTTGATTGAACTATAAGTTGCATTTTTGAGACAATCATTGCAGCTTGATTTGGTTACACGTATTGATTCGTACTGCAGACCTTGCAAAATGAAATAATGTTTATGGATATGTCTACACAGCAAAGCATTACGAAAAACTCTGTTTGAAGACGGGTGTGCATAACTGGTATAAACATAGCATTCTTGTCAAAAGAACATGAAAGGGAATGCAGAACACCCCATCTGCTTCCCATTCTTCTCGCCTGCAGATGTCACGTCGCCCGTTCGTTCTCTACATCACAATTCATTGTGATGTCAAAACGCTTGAGTGTTTCAAAATGGCAAAAAAGCTCAAGGCCACATTTAGCACTTCTGTCCATATCCATACAATCCATACAAGAGCATTAAAGGTTGCTATCCGAATGCACAAGTACACTAATTTTTTTCCCTAAGCATGGCCAGCAGACTGATTTTGAGATTATCATAATGTTTTAGAGTACGTATTGAGGTACACAGATATGCAAAACAGGTTCTTTTAGTCATGCCTGAGTGTGAGATAGCTCAAACAGACACGTGCAATCATCTCCCTGGATGTGAGTCTCATGGGCTTAAGTAAAGTATTACTGTAATAAGCCGAAAGCAAAGTAAATCAATAGAGAAACAAATTGCTTCTCGGTTTGGCTCAGAAATAGCTCTTAACCTATTTGTATGTGCGGACCGTGTATATAAATATAGAGTTCAAACTAGGATGTTTCTGATGCGTGTGTTTGAATGTGCACTCGAGTGAATGAGAGAGTCCTGTCACCTTTGAGAGGGTGCACGAGTGACACTTGATTCAGACAGAAGGTACTTATCATCAGCAGAAACTGAGGGTCACACCTCCTGCTGGTGCAATCGCACAGCTTTAGACATGGCTTTTCATCGCTCACATCATTCCTCTTTATCTCTCCTCTTTTATTTCCTCTCTCCGCTTTTTCTTTACATGTGTGCTTGTATATAGCGGTGTGTGAAAAGTGTATTTATATTTTACATTTCTGCATTTTCATATTTGAGATTTTTGCATTTAAGAACTGTTTAATTAAAGGGATAGTAACCCACTTTCCTCCTGCAGAACATAAAAAAATATTTTGAAGAATGTTAGTGGTACCCATTGACTTTGGTTTTGTGTCCGTTCAATAGAAATGATACCGCCATTGTTTGGTTACGGACATTCTTCAAAATATCTTCTTTTGTGTTCTGCAGAAGAAAGAAAGCTATAAAACTAATACCATAGTTTTGGCTTTGATATGAGACCAGCACTTGATATCCCATATCTTATTTATTTGTGAATATTAAATAATAGGCAAAGAATACAGCCTCAGGTGAATGATGAAATACTGTTTAAAGATTCACAAATTTGTTATTTTTTGTGATGAGTCTGTTAAAATATTCAGTTCCTTATTAAGAATAGACATTTTCCATCACACTGCTTAAACTTAAATGTTGTGAGTTCAGTCTTCAAATGAACATCATAAAATTATTATTAAAAGTTCCTACAGTGCTGTTGTTCTTTATTTGCCAGATTGAAACACTGCATTTGTATTTCCCTTTTACAAAAAATGTCCTAACAATGCCTATTTTTGCACATATAATTGAAAATTGTGTAAAGTTACACAGTTTACACAAAAAGCAGTGTAAAGCAGGGTTAATTAGCTGCTCTATAATTATCTCTCAGTCAGTGAGTTCGCCTACTATTCCTCTGTGAAACTCAGCAGTGCTTTTTATTGAAATGCAGCAGTAAAATATCATTAAAGTTTTCACTACAATATTAAATGTAGGGTTTTCTTTCCTCTGCAGCTCTCATATCAGCTGGCTGTTGTACCAGCGCATGCAGAAGTGTCAAGCTTTGGGACAGGTAAAGCTCTCTCATACAGAATATCATCACAAAGAAATATATACTTAGAAACAAATGTATAGTTTAATGCAATGTTTGGATAAAAGCGTCTGCCAAAAGCATACATGTAAATGCTTTGTTTCGTTTGTGTGTACGTACCGGCATTGGGGAGTAAACGCTTAAAAGTAGTAGTACTAATAACTTGATTTTTCACTACCACAACAGTAGCCGCGTTTCCATTACAGATTTACGCAAAACTTTCGCGATATTCTGTACATTTCTATAAAAAACTATTGCGAAATGACACCGTTTCCATTAACCAATGTTAGGCAACTAAAACTTTTGCGATAATTAATTTCAAATATCATGGCAAACTCGGTCTCATCTTCGGCCCAGACATACTGCGCCATCTTTAAATATGGATAATGTGACTTACGTACGCCATGTGACCCCAAATGTTGGGTTAAATGGGAGTTTTGTAAGATTGACGTGTTTCCATTGAACGCTTTTTAAAAACTAGTGTAGCATTTCTGTTAACAATTGACGAAATTAAATCTTTGACTGAGCTTGAGATAGCATGTAGCGACAATAACTCTTTTTATTATATTTAATTTAATTTTCTTTCCCCAAAGGACTTGCTTAGATGTGGTTTACCTTAAGCATTAAAGTACAGTAGCTAACACTAGTATATGCTTGATTTTAGTGTGGTGGTAATGGCTTAATGTATTATTTAAGTATAAAGCAGTTTCATTGGCTGTGGGGTTAACTGTCCCTTGACAGTTGCTCTTCATTGTGCAGAATCCAGGGGAAAAGTACATTTTTAATAGTGAAGCTAATTTAATGGTAGAATAATTCAACTTGCAAGAAAACGGTTTCCTGTCTTGATTTGATAAGTGCACACCTGTTTCTGCACACAAACACATTGTAACACATGCATACGTACACCAACACTGTATGCTTAGCTTTCTGTTAGAACTTAAACCACAGGTTCAGTAGAAAATATATAAACAGGTTTTGTTGCTATTTAAATGTGACCCAGTCTGTGAAAACCAGTCTCTAAATCTCATAATCTAATTGATTTAATTTTAATCATTAATTTCACTATGATTTTATTTTTTGTCATGACTTTACTCAGTCAATATTAAAGATATCAAGGTTGTATTTTCACAGAATGTTCTTTACATTATAAAGGATGGTTTTATGCATCAAACAGTAAATCCCAAAAATGACTTAAATGTCACATAAACTTCTGCACACTATAGGAAAGTTCATCCATACTAACCAACTGCTTATTTTATTCCATAGTTTTGATGCTTCCTGACCATTGCCTTGACTGAATTCATTGATGGGAACCAGACCATGAAAGATGGTCCCTGTGCTTTTATATCACTTGCACTGACAAAAAGTTGGAAGATGAAGAGGAAGTGAATTAGACAACAATTTGCAACAGCCAGCATCTCCCATTCCCCATCATGCTGGTTCCTGGTCTACTTCAACTTACAGCCCTGCACATCAAATGCCTGAAGTAGAGATTTTTTAGGAGTCAAACCGCTGGAAATAACAGGATTGCCAAAAGAAATGTATGTAAAGATTGCTCTATTGCCAACAAAATAGACCTACCTCCTTCGAACGAAAAACAGACGAAACAGGACTGAGAGGCTAGTACCCATTTTGTTTACAGTCGCTACAAAAACACATGCAAACAACCGAAAGACACCTTTGCACACACAGGCAGACAATTATTATCAGACTGGTCTCATAAGACTGTAGGCTTTGTTCAGACAAGCAGCAAAATCGGTGACTCAAATCCATGAAGAGTTTTGTAGTTGGGCAAAAAAGCACAGAAAATCTGACATACAACTTTATACAAAATACATTCACATGTGGTTTTTAATCCGTCTGAAATTTCAGTTTGAATAGATTTCAGGTGGCGTTTCGTCATTTGGGATCTTTCCGCAGAGGCAAAATGAAGTTTTCTACTCTCTTTCTACACTGACAGCTGCTCTCGTTGCATGAGAAAGTCTCTTGGCATTGTGCTGATGCTTACATCATTACCATGGCAACCGATGTAGAAGATCGGATTTGAAACCCAAATGGGATTTGTATGCAGTGTGAACAAAGCCTAATAACAAGGACAGCCTTTCTTAATCTATACTGACTTAAAGTAGCTCTTCAATTGGACATTGAATGAAACTGATATCCGGATATCTGTCACTGCCTGAGTTTCAGTGAGAGTCGTGTGATGATCTTTTATGTACTGCGTTGACTTATGGCCGTGTGCAAAGTATGGTAATTTGACGTTTAAGATGTCTATACTTTAAATCTGCATTGGATCAGGAGAGACTCCCCTCCTGTCTCTGAATGTCCTATAAATAATCTTTCTGTAGACGCAGTGTTGTGTTGTGTGAAAGAAGCACATAGAAATGTGCTGCTGCATCCAGAACTCTTGTAGCCAGACGCTGTAGGCTTCCGTCGTGTCGAGTCTTGCGTCTGGTGTTTCTGCCCTCACTGCTGCCCAAATCACGCGGCCCCATCACAAAGCTTAATGTAAGCTCTGCAAATCCTGATCGTTTCAATGCTTTGTGAAATTGCCAAACCCATTTTACGGTTCTCCATTAAAACAAGATTTTGTTCTCCATCTGTTTGTGGATTCAAATTGAACAGTGGCCCAGTGGCTCTGTTCAGTGGAGACAGCAAAGCCCTCGCTGCACATTCTCTGTTTGTGAACCATCATTGAGAGGCAATATCAGACTTGTGCCCGTCCCACTGTTTCACAGGACTATCTCTGCCATCATGTCTCTCTTCTTAGCAGGTATTTCATCGAACCTCTCCTGGGTGACAGCACAAACCACACACACGTTTGGTTCTTGTATTGCTGCCTTTCATTCGAGACGTTTTGAGAGCGTATATTTGTTCCCTTACTCAACATGACACACATCAATTCTGTTGTACACCGTCAGTATTAAAAACAGCAAAGCTACTTGATAAACTCATTAACCTGTGATCTTTTTTATTATTGTTGACAGATTACGAAACAGAACAGATATTATATGAAACCTTTATGTTTTTAAAAAAATAAAGAGTAGTTTAAGGCTTAGTTTTTTATATAGAATAACTATAACTATTATTTTTGACTTACTGGTATTATTGAATCTATAAATATTATACTAAAAGATGTACGTAAAAAACAATAAAGTCTTCTTTATGTAAAACATCCGTTTGGCTCCTGTTTTGTTATGTGTTCCATCGGCCCAAGCCTGAAGTAATCCCATTTAAATTGTTGATAAAAATGTATGACTCTTAGCTTTAAAGCCATATATTTGACTAGAATCTTGCACTAAACAGATTGACTTGATCTAAACTAGCATAAAATTACCGGATTAGAATGGGGTATGAGGTGCACATGATCAAAGTTGATGTTACATTTTCTCCAAAAGAGATATGTTTTGACCGTTTTATTCAATTTATATTAATAGTATTTTGTAGTCATATTTTATTGTATAATAATTGTATTAAATTAACAATTTATTGAATTTTATTGTATATTAATAGTATTAAATAAACAATTTGTGTAACTTTGTCGCATTTAAGTTTAGTCAAGTAACGGTTCTTCTACTGCTAACGCAAAATAGTACTGACTAGACATATTTTACTTGCTAGTTAATGTCATTTACTTGTTACTTCTTTTGTTTGTTATCAGAAATAATCTGCAGGGACTCTTTATTCTTTGCGAATGTGTACAGGAAGTAGTGCATGCGCAGTAACGTTTGTTTATGTTGTTGCTTTGAAACCGTCTATACCAGTAGATGCCCACATGAGCAGAGAACATCTACAGTATAATGTGTTTAAGTACTGTAAATACAGTATTTTAATGTGTGTGTTCTGCTCTTCTGTGGTAAGTAGGGAAGTATATCAGGCAGAAGGTAAGGGGCAAAGTGCAGCGGTGTGTGTTCTGATTAAGATGTATTATTGTCAAGGGAACAGAACACACACGCAAACACTGAGTCCTAATGTCTGCTCTTTGCTTTTCACTGCAATGCAGCATGCGTTGGTATCCTGCTGAGAGCGGCCCGAATGCCTGCCTGACCAAAAAACACCTAATCCATCAACACAAACATCAGATGAAGAGGAACCAGAGGCCTAGAAATACTCTCTCTAGCACGCTCACTCGCTCTCTTACACATGCATTTTCATTAAAAACTGCATCCTAATATTTACACCAATCAATACAATAATGTAGGTGAATGTGGAACTGAGAGAGCTGGAGGAAAATGAAGACTTTAAAATGCAGTGCTGTTCAAAGACAAATAAATATAGTTATAAAATGCTGAGCTGGAGAAATGCAGCAGTTCTCTGGTTGCATTCTGCCTGGATTTAAAGCCCTGCCAGTGGGATGTGTAGCAGAAAAAGACACAAATACATCTTTTAGTCATTGTTTAAAAATGTTTACTGAATAAAATGAAGGGCATGAGGAACGAAATGTTTTTATATATAAATGAATAAGGAACACTCAAGATTTACCTTAAAATCCTAAATCTATAGCTAAACCAGCTAAACTTAAAAATGAAAATAAAATATTTTTATTATATGAAATGTTAATGAAAATATATTTTAATTGTCTTTTTAATTGTTTATGTGGTTAGTTCACCCAAAAATGAAAATTTTCAATACAATGGAAGTCAATGGGGTCCAGTGTTGTTCTTCAAAATATCTTCTTTTGTGTTCTGCAGAAGAAAGAAAGTCACAGGTTTGAAATGACAAGAGGGTGAGTCAATGATGAATTTCCATTCTTGGGTGAACTATTACTTTACATAAAAAAAAGAAATGCCTAAGTCTTTACGTCCTCGTGTATTTTTAGTGCTGTGGATGTGTTTCATCAGTCCCAATAAGAGATTTTCAACAATAATGAGCAGAAACCGTATCAACAGGTCATTCATGAACTGTAAGGTTTCATGAGCTGTTTTGTTTCTGAAAGTAATTGTCACCAAGTTCAGAAACTCAGTTTGGTTTACAGGTGACAGCTGGCATTGTTTAGAAATGTGCTTGTCTTGCCTGAGGTGAGAATAGCATCATGTTGACAGCAGACTGATGTCTAAATCCCAGAGGGTTTACAGATCTCTGTATATATTGTAATGAGCACTATAGTCTATACACCTAAGACCACTTCTTAGTGTACACCTTAGATCTGTTTCTAGTCTAGGTGGGCTGTTTGGGGTAACATTTTACAAGTAAGACGTACACGTGGGTGTGTAAGGGTGTCAGGTGCTGACTGTCACAGGGCATTATGGGTAGTGACAGCCCTTGTGAGTGTGAAAATGAGGGGGGCTTATACAAGGGGACACTTTCACAGCTCCTTAGAGATTTGTCTCCATGGTGACACATGCGCACACCATCACTTCAGCTCTGGAATCCAAGACAACCGTTCATGTTCTCATAAGGGTTTTATGTCCCCTATCTGCAATTTAACTACAGATGCTTACTGCATTATTTTTTTGTTATTTGTAGGCTTTCTGCAGAAGCATACAACCTGACAAATGAGATCACTTTAACATTTTAATTAGTACTCCTTTAAGAAGAGTCAACAAAGAGCAGGTTTAAACTCCTGCTTTTTAGAATCTTCTGTTATGCCTCAGACCAAGCTACCAAAATCTGTTGTGTATCCCACCGGATGGACAGACACAGATATGTTGCATATTATTGGCTTACATTACCTCTCAATTTTCCGATTACCTGCTTGACAAAAAGATCAGAAAGCACAAATCTCTGTAATTATGTGGAATGATAATAACAACACTGCCAGATATTACAACTCTCATCACTCCACTCCACAAAATATACAATGACCATGTTCATAAACTTAATTTAGCTGTTAGCTTCAAACAATGGAACATTTTCATATTACCTGTCAGCAGAGATGAGAAATAACTGCATTTTGAGTGTTGCTGTGACAGACTCAACATAAAACAGTTCAGCTGCAACAACTCAAGAGAGGAAGCTCACTACAGTAAATGGACATGATACTATTTCTGAATCCTATAAATCACAAAAGATTGAAATACAAATTTCTACAGTAAACCACACACCCACAAAAGAGCTAGTCACGTAAACTACACAGTGCAGACACGCATGCACACGCACAACATTGCCAGCAAACAGCTGAGCACATTCTGAATAAGGCAACGCCAAAGGGGAGTGTGTGTGCGCATGAAGACGTTGCGCTATATTCAGAAGGCCCACTGGAATAGCATTGATGAAGTCTGGAGCACCTGGGGCCTTGTCTCTCCCATCCTGTGCCCAAAGCAGAGGGCATCCAGCTGGGGCAATAAGAAGCTGTGGACAGGGCTTTAGGCTCCAGGCCAACACAACACAGAGATTCTGAAAGGCCGTGAGAGTCAACGGAACTCATTCATCCTTGCTGTCAATAACTTAATGACATCATCTCTTGCACAAATAAACTCTCGTTTTGGATTGGACCGTACAGCCAGTGATGGAGTTTGTCTTGACTGAATGAGAAGGTGAATGCCTGCGTCATCGTAAACTCATGCGCTGTGTAAGGCAGCTGCCAAATTTGTGAGGAGAGCTGAGCCAGCCTGTAAACACTGGGTAAAATATGACTGTAACTATAAAAGATGGTGAGAAAAGGACAAGCTGCGGAAATGATAGGTGAGAAAAAGTGATGGGTACTGCAGGGCATTATAGGAAGGGAGACAAGAAACTATACACAAAAGAAAAATGAATGCCTTACAGTGCAAAATGTTACAGAAATAGTGCATGTGAATTTTTAGATAGATACCCATCCAAAAAGGACGTTTTCATGGACAATCTGTCCCCTTTCACCATCTGTTGGCCCATAAACACTGCAGCTGAACTGCACACATTACATCCCTGCTACTGTCTCTCTCTCTCCAACACTGCTGAGACCTCAAATACTGTGCTGACCAGAGACAATACAGCTAAACATGGTGTCTATAGTTAACCGAGCCAATCGCCTTTGATAGAGACGTCTCTATTGTCAGTAAACTTAAAGTCCCGCATTACAGTATTATTTTGGATCATTTGAACATTATTTATTTTAATCATTGCATTGTCGTCGCATTTCACTCCAGTTTTGAAATATGTAGCTGAAAGTAATCTTGACCTGATTCGGAGATTTTAGTCTTCCCCCATTTATATGAGCGACACACACACATAACTGTAGAAATTGCTTTAAACTCAAACGTATTAAACAGTTGTTTCCATAATATGTGCAATAATGAGCACCGTGTGGAATATAAGCCCAGACAGGCCCGCTGCACACATATAGGCATGGTATGGTGTCACGGTGGTCGTATCGCCTCTTTATTCCTCACGGTGAGCACTGCGGCCACCCGGCACCGCTAATCTCATTTGTCTCCCACACACAAAGTGAGAAAAAGTGAGAGAGTGGCATGAATTGCAATGAGAGGCAGAGGGTCTGCGGCACAGTTGAGAGAAGTGCTGGAGACACTGGAGATGAATTACATGATAGCAGGAAAATAGCATGGAGAATATGTGGACGGTTTAACTCCTAGTGTGCCAGGCAGAAAATAAGACCAGCAAGACCAATTAAATTAAGCACAGCATGAGACAAAAATAGTGAAATATTGTATTGCATTTAGATAAACCACTTTAACAACCATAGACATTTAAAGAGTGAGGTGTGGTGCATTAGACCATCAAGACACACATTATAATATCAACACTTTACAGATATTGACTCAAATGCTTAGCTCTACTTGAACTTCTCATACTGTGTAAGTGTTAATACACCAAAGTATCTTTCCTCTGGTACTGTTATGTCAGGAATTGTAATGACAAAATGAAAACTGATTATACTTTTTGCTAGCGCTAATTTGTAAATGCTTTTTTATAAGAGATAATAGCTGTACAAAATCTTGCTATACAAAATCTTTGTGCCTCGCCCCTTTAAATCCCCTGTCAGGAGCGGTGGTACATAATTAATGTAATGCCTATTTAACTTGGTTTAAACATTTAAAGGCACGCCCCGCACCCCACTCATATTTAGAGAAAAATCTCGAGATGTCAATAGCCTTCCAACTGGCATATTGAAAAAGCACTTCGCATCAAACTAAAGTGGAGCCATTGAATTATTCCTTAGTCCTCAAGAGCTATTCCAAATGTGGGTGATCAAGTTTCATGAGCCTTTTACTTTGTTTTACAGGCGGCTTGATCTCGTCTCAAGAGAAATACCTGAAAATTAGTAAAGGACAATGTACAGTCAGCCGATCAATATTGGGAAATAAATTCTGGTGGTCAGTCTTAAAAACTCCTGAAGGGGGTTGTTTTGGAGTGGCTGACTAACAATTATTTACAAACTAATTAAATGACTAAAATTATTAAAACATCAAATTGTTTTTATGTGAAAATAGAGACCATAGAGTGATAAAAGTGATATAATATATATTATTCCTTATTAAGCTGGTTTAATATATTTATGACAACATATATGTGACCCTGGACAACAAAACTCTTAAAGGTCAATTTTTCCAAATTGAGATTTTTACATTATCTGAATTAAAGATAAATAAGCTTTCTATTAATATATGGTATGTTAGGATGGGACAATATTTGGCCGAGATATAATTATTTCAAACTCTGGAATCTGAGGGTGCAAAAAAAACTAAATTGCCTTTTAAGTTGTTAATCAGAGGCGCTGTAGCAGGCTGCTGTTTTAACGCACTCTATTGGCTTACAGCTGTAATGACGTTGTGGAAAATAGATGAACCTGAAAGCTGAAATTCTAAGCTCTACATAGATACCAAACTTGAGGGGTTAATTCCCAAAAGAACTCCCAAACTTCCCAAAGTTTGTAGGCTGCATCCACTTCAGAAAGTGATCTTAATATCCTAATGATTTTTGGCATAAAAGAAAAATTTTGACTCATACTATGTATTTTTGTACTACAAATGTTTCTATTTAAGTTTTGTGATCCGGTCACATATAAGACACAGTCAAAACATTTGGCTAACTAAAACCATTAGATACATGTAAATACATACTGATAATGAATTATGTAATATCTTAATGTAATCCCACAGAGATTTAGGTTAATAAAATCGTAATATCTACATTATTAAGTCCTTGAGAATGAGAAACTCTATCTGACAGCTTTTCAGTCTTCCTGCAGGGTGGAAGACAAATGTTTGAGTTTGAATTAGATTTATGTGAGCATCTCTGCCTCTGAGGGTGAATGATTGGGGGCCCAGAGTCAGTGAGCCCGCATTCATTTGCATTGTAAGACAAACAGGAAATGAGATAAATGAGATTTGTGTCACAGCTCTATTGGGTAAAAGAATGAGAAATTGAGGAGAAAGGACAGAGTGAATAAAAGAGATGAGACAAGAAAAAAAGAAAGTGGCAGCTAACACTATTGGAACTTATTGTTATGGACATTATTGAAACTTTATTTCACTAGCTCACAGTCCAGGACTCCTAAATAGCAAAACTGTCAACATATTTGAGGAGCACAGTGAACTGCTCGTTCTGCATGTAAAGGTCAAAGGTTAGCTTTGTTTCATATTGTTGTGGCATGATGAGTTATAGTCAGGTCGAATCAATATGGCTGCTTGTCTTTCTTGGGCCATGTACATTAAATCCAACAGGAGGACGTTTTAAATCAATACCACACAACTGAAATACTTAAACAAAGCCGTTATTCACAAACGTGTAGAACAAATACAATGACGAGTATACATGAGAACACATCCTTTCCATCAGATCCGAACCGGGTTCTTTCTAGGCCACCGTTCCTTCAGAAAAACGGATCTTTCGCTTATTATATTTCTCATTTGTCACACAGGCCATGATATATTTCTCTTTGGGATGACAAAGCTTCTGGATGAGTGCGGACACGTGGAATTTGTTGTTTGTGCAGTCAGAGAAGCTCAAGGACAAGAGGGTTCTCTGGGTTTTATAGATTCTTCAAGTTGAATTTGACTGCTGTTAATGCCAGTGGCTCTGAAAGAAATGGGAAGAAAACAGAAGAATGACAAATGAGAGAATGAGAAACAATACAAGGGAGAAATGGATAAAATAATAAGGACAAACCTCGGGCAAGGACACAGAATTTAAGCAGTATTTATCTTGCTAATAAGGTAAAAAAAACAGATTACAATAATAATTTTCCATTAACTTCAGCACATTAACCCAGCATTGGGTAAAAATGGGCAAACCCAACTGTTGGGTTTAACCAACTGTAACCCAGCAAATTGTTTATATTCAACCCAACAATGGGTTAAAACAACCCAGCATAGGTTAATTTTTAACCCAGTATTTGGGTTTGTCCATTTCTTACCCATCATGGGTTGAAATAACCCAACATTTTTTAAAGAGTACAGATTTTAAAATGGAAGTTTGGAAATAAATCTCTGTAGTACTAGATGACTCATTCATATTTTAGAGAGTAAATTAAATATGAATATTAGATAAAAGGGAATTTTGTAAACATTATAAGCAAACAAATGAAGAAAGTCACACAATTTTACAGTATTAACAAAATATTTAATACTGACTTTCAATCAAGCTCAAGGACTCTGAATAGTAGCACACCATATCTTTTAAAAGCACAAAAGAGAGATTGTAAAAATGTCTCTCTTAACTAGGCATCCATCAATGCCAGCTCTCCTTGTCCACACCTGCAGTGATTATAACAGCTGCCCTCCTTTACAAAACATACAGATTTCTTGTCCTTTTCTGTGCATGCGTCTGTGAGAATGAATGTGTGACGTTTGCATTAGAAGTCAATTAAGTTAGAAACACATGTACACTGGCGACTGTTGCGCACTTACATTACAAACATCTATCATACTTTTTTCCAAAAAACGTACCACAAAAACGTGACGTTTGCACACAAAATAATACAATTTAGCAAGGTATTCCACCTCACTCTCTCACGCTCTTTTATTCAATTTAATGGGAAACCAATATATCTAAAGAAATACAATAATGCTGCAGGCATTCAGTTGGTGCAGTTGTAATAAGGTATATATTTGCTACAGCAGATGACACGTTATTGATGTGCTCGCTCTGAACTAAGTCGTATGTCACAGTCAGTTAAAGGGGAGACATGGGACCACACAAAGTCTGCTGGACCAAAAGCTGTCTTTGATCCTGCCGTACATCCGCTGTTCTGTTTCATGTGCAAAGCAGAGGCCATGTGTGCCCACTTCATCTTACATTTATAAAGCTGCACTTCACCAAAACAAAACAAAGAGCCACCCACACACACGCAAACACACACATTTTATCTTTCTGCTTTATGTTTATGTAAACCGGTTCACATTTTTAATAAGCTTAGTTTCAAAACACGGTGCTGTGACAGATTAGAAAAAAAACTTTAATACAAATTTACTTACGAATATATTCAAAAACATTAGAAAGTCAGAAATTGATATTTAAGCTAGACTGATTTAATACCAAATACTTAAAGGTGCTCTGTGTGATATTTATTTTTTTACTTTAGAATGAGTTATTTCTATACATACACAGCAGGTCCCCTTACATAGATTTGTTGTTTCTACAGTAGCCCTAAATGGACAAACTGCTCTACAGAACGCGTTTTGTATATGTTATCGACAAAGAAGCGAAAACGTGACGAAATATTTGTCCTGTGTCAGCCACCATAGTACTCTGAGAGGGAGGGGTGAGCCGTTGGTTGCAATTCACAACCTCACCAAATGTCTACATTGCTTTTTTAATAACTAAAAAGCCTAAAAAGAAATCATAATTTATCATATATAATAATGCCAACAGGTTGCATGTATATTTCTGAACACAATCAGTTTAGAAGTATATTTTCCCTCTTGCAGTCATTCTTGGCTCACTTACAGGGATTTTATTTTTGTCATTATTTACTTCAAAACTATTTGAATGTTCTGCTAAATGCGCTAAACAAATAAAACTGATTAATATCACCCATTTGTTCCAGTCCAATCAATTGCTGATGGCTTTCGAGTACATACAACATTTATTTCCTTGTTGAACATCCTGTTTTACCCATAAATACATCACATAACGGAAGTCAAATGGCCAGTAAACTGTGCTTCTGTTGACTTTCAAGATAACAGACCTCACATTCTGTTCCTCTATAAAAGTAACAAATAAAGGAGACCAAAATACATTGAGCATTAACCTTTACAACATGACCCACACCGTGACAAATGACAACGGCTGACGCATCCTCAGAGATGTATCGACTAATCTGGTTTTCCTCAAGAACAACATAGCAAAACATTGCGTATGTCAGCGTTTGTGTGTCCATGTGTTTGTCTTTGTGAGTCCTGTCACACTTCTGCTTGAATGATGGAGTGCACTGACAGTCAGTAAATTGTAGTCTGTGTGGTTAGGAGGACGGAGTCTTTGTTTCTGCCACGGTAAACAGTGTAATCTCACAGAGTCAATGATGGATCTGTCTGACAGAACTGCTTTTGTACTCACTCTCCAGATGAACCTCCATGTGTTAAGCAACACACACAAACATGCACTGTACCCAAAACTTGTTACCAGTGACAAGACACAACAGACTTGTGAAGTGTTCAGAATGTCAGGAAACCAGATCGTACCAATTTAAATGACATGGAAAAACTTTACATAATGCAAAATATAATGAAATGGTTAAAAAAACAAAAGAAAATGAAAAGAAGACCCTGTATTAAATCAAACACAACCACAGTCATATCAACAACAACATATGGTTGTATTTGTGTACATGGAAGAGTGAGGTGGGGTGGTGCTCACTTGTTGTGAGGGAGCGCTGGAGCATCACCTCCTGTTTCTTCCAGTCCCCTGAGCACAGCAACACAAACAATGGGAGAATTTATACATTTACCACAAACCATAGCCGACACATTATCTCTGCTGGCTTTTAATAGCTTCTATTACAGAGGCTGAATGATCTGCTGCATTCATCGCCTTTGATCACAATTGAAAGACAGTCCAGGTGCAGTGAGACACTCGCTGACTGAAGTATTAGGAGGTTTATTTTAAAATGACATTTAGAACTAATGGTAATGCAGCAAAAATAATTATAAGTCAAAAATACAGCTTTGATTGACTGTAATGAGAGAGTATTTTTTTCATCTGTGACTTGATGTTAATGAAGGAAGTACTGTATATTGGGGGGGGGGGTGTTCTGTAATGGTGTCTGTGAGTAATTGGGACGATGGCGACGCATCTCGACGTCAGTGGTGCGTGCACGTCTCTCACATGGAGGTTATGAATCAAACTCAGTGTTAATTGGGCAAAGGCAGGGAAGCATGATCTTACGGTGTTTATTAAAAAAGAGAGGGGAAATTGGTTTGTAAACACGTGCTGGCGTGACCTTACTTTGAGTAGCAGAGATTAAAGTGGGAAGGAATGGAAACATAAAAGACGTGTTACGCAGAGACTCTCAACTTAAATTAGCCTTGAGGTAGTCAACCGGTAAAGCACAGGTTATTGATGTTTCAGTGCTGAAATAAATCCACAAATCTGATTTTGCAGAAATACAGTATGCATGTATAAGCCAAAGTTCCTTCATGATGATTTTGGAGAGAAAGGAATGTAAAACACTAGAATTTGTTTCTTTATGTGTAATCTGATCAAGCAATGGTCAAAAGATATCAAGAACATCGCACATATGACCTTTCCGAATATACTATAATGCAACATGATATGAAGCTCCTGTTTTAAACCTTCCTATGAGGCCAGAGATCCAGGCAGCACTAAATTAGATTGAAAAGTTCGACTGTAGGCGTAAGATTGATTCAGTATGAGGCCAAACTAATCACAAACTGTTGCGAGCTGACAGTGTCCATACACTGAAAAATGACTAGTGTGGTGAAAAACAGCCTTATTAAATATCACACAGGTATAGTCTTACCGCAGGCTATATGGCTCTGTGTATCATATCCACCCAATAATGTCATTGATTTGAAACAAACATTATTAAATACATGTTGATTTGACATTTAAGTATCAAAACATATTTCATATTTGAAAACATCAGTAAATAAGCTAAGTTTCACTTGGATTACGTACAAAAGATTTGAGCATATAATGTTGCTCTAGATACGCTCAACATGATATTATAGTAGCCTATTATATGTCAAAAATGCTGTTTTTTATTCTTAGTTATTATTTAATATTAAATGTAAACTTCGGGCCAGACGCACGCTTCCGATGAAACCATCTATACAGTGTTACAGTTTAATAAAATAAAAATTATTATTATATACAGATTAATAAATAAAAAGTGGTATTTTTTCAAACAAATATGTAATAGCCTTCATAACTTAATTCTGAAATTTGAGTCTATAGCAGCGAACCATCAGCAGTATGACATGAAACATCAGAAGAGGGTGTGGATGTTGCTCAAGGACTATTTGTAATGAAGTAGAACCCTTCATTAAACATAACCCTCAGAGACAGAGATGTTCTGTAGACCTAAACACATAACCAGAATGTGATAACTGTTATATTATGTTGATGTTCGCAGTCTTTTGTGACAAAACAGCTCAGGGCAAGAAGTCTTGACACAATATACATTTAACAGTGACAAACTCACACTCACCAAAGTGTCAAGTGCGTTAGTTACTACAAGTTAAAATCTCTTAGAAAAGAGTAAACAATTTAAGGATATTGTTGTGTGTGGCAGAATAATGACAGCTGTCACCATTTAATAATGAACATCACTGAACAAATGTCTGTCTATAGAACCAAATCTGTAGTGTTGTACAGTCAAAATGTTGGATTATGTTTGGCATGCACAAACCAGCTATTGTAATATAATATAATATATAACAACACTTGATGTTTAAATGTGTGCGCGCACAGGAAAGTCTTGCTTTGCACCCACAGTGCAGTGTGTAAAATGTCCAAGCTGGAGTTGCCCGCCTATCACACTCGTGTTTTGCCGGTGGGGGAGATCCCACAGCGTGTCACAGTGTCACCACAGGAGTCAAGATTTGACAAGAAAGCACAGTGGGGAAGATGCCCAGATTAGAATTAGTACAGAACTCCTGTCTAACCAATATCATCGCTATATTCCTATAAATTATACAACACATCTAAGCACTTTCATTTGAACAATTTAGTATCACATTCACATTTGGTTATTTTGGGAATGGTGCTATCTGTCCATTGCAATGAAGGAATCACTTTGATAACTTTTACACCGCAAAACCAAGACTGAATTTTCCCCATGCAAATCTCATTTACATTTAGACAACTTGTAACCTCAGGATGCGATGTGCTATAGATTTGCTATACAAAGTTCACTCTTTAGCCACAGAATCAAGCTTTTTTTGATCAGAATTAAGATTTATTTGCTTGAAAATCCAGCATAAAAACCCTATTAGGACTAAAGTCAGAGTGCTGATAAGCTAATGGGTTTAAAGGAACCTCATGACCTACAATAAAGTGTTTCCTTATCTTAACACACCTCATGTTTTGGACACAGACTTCACATAACTGTAAAGATGATTGATATTTTGTGAAGATGTTTCATATGTTCTCTTAATAACCCTTTCTATTCACCTATACTTAAAGATTAATGTTAAGAATGTTAAGCTTCAGATTTCCCATGCGGCTTGTCATTAACGGAAGCCATTATGGCGAGAGCTGGACTCATGAAGTATTCTTATTTAAGCCTTAAAAGTATTATAATGCAGGAAAAGCTCCATCCAGTAAAGTGTTTTGGCAGAATTATGAGTTTATAGAGAAAGAATCAAGGCACAGTGTGTGTGTGTTCCCAATGTTCTGACAGTTCTAGAGCAGGTTTGGCCCTCACTGCACAACAACAGAACAAGCTGTCCATTCCAGAAGAAACTCAGAGAGACAGATGAGAGAGAGAGAGAGAGAGAGAGAGAGAGAGAGA
This sequence comes from Oreonectes daqikongensis, assembly GCA_026939265.1. Classification (NCBI taxonomy): domain Eukaryota; kingdom Metazoa; phylum Chordata; class Actinopteri; order Cypriniformes; family Nemacheilidae; genus Oreonectes; species Oreonectes daqikongensis. Next base: position 5,761,578 of record JAOTQM010000348.1, read on the forward strand.
GAGAGAGAGAGAGAGAGAGAGAGAGAGAGAGAGAGAGAGAGAGAGAGAGAGAGATGAGATTCTGATTGTGAAATTAATGAGCAGCCGCTAGCAGGAGAAAGCAGCGTGCTGGTTTGCAGCTATCAGCCTTCCAGTTCAAGCAGAACTGACACTTTGTTTATTTGTGTGGATTTGCAAAAGCTTCTGTTGAAGGGAAATATTGCTCAGGAGCTCTAAATGAGCACATGAACAAAACAAACAGGGGACACAATTTTGTTGTCGCAAAATTAGCTTCAAAAGCTGCCAGTTGCTCATAGTGAAAATGTAACAAGTGACTGTAAAAACTGCTTGATCTGACAGACTCATTTGCAACATAACATATAAGCATAAATATCTCTGTTTCGACATTTATAGATTTTAAGCAATATATGGGCTATTGTTCACCAGAATAAATACATTTAATGCACAATTCTGGTAAGGTAAAATTCACCTTGTTTCAAGTGTAGTTTTACAGATGAAAACAAATTAAATTCTATAAATTATTTTGCAAGACTGCATTTTCGTTTTAAATACACAAATGTTACAACAAAATATAATTAACAAAATATTTAGGACTGAATTAAAATGTTAATCAAACATCTTTAGGACTTATACCACTGCTGTCCTTCTGAAACCTTGTATATTTCGTGATTTTATTTTCGTGTGTTATTAGTTTTGAACCGTTGCTATCTGGCAATAACGAATCTGCAAATGTCGCGACTGGTCAATCAGAATCAAGCATTCCAAGGAGCCGTGTAATAACTATGCATTACATTTTTATCAGAGGTGAATAAAGGTTTCAGAAGGACAGCAGAGATATGACTTTTATATGTAAAATATACTAAAAAAGGAAGTGTTTCAGGATCATATTTGTTTATAGCTTGCAAAATGGTCTATATATTTACATAAAAATCGGACTTACAGAAATGCAGAGGTGCTAAAGTAAATTCAATGGAGTGATAAATTGAAGTTAACCAGAGAATGATGTGCCAGGTCTAGACATTCTAATGAATGATGAGGAGACATCAACATAAATAAAGTTCCTGCTATGAGCGTTTAATTGCATTTGCCCACCTGCCATAAAAGCAGAGTCAAGCTTCCTCTTAATTCACTATACACACAGAAAACAAGGGCTGTTTACAGCCAGTGGACATGTGTGTGCATTGAGATGATGCTCGAAAAAAGCACAAGAAAAAAACAAAAACAGAACAATGATAAAGCACAAAAACTATACTGTACTGTCATGTGTAGACCTAACAAGACTTTTTAGAAGTGCAGTAAAAATCTCCCATGAAGAGCTTGAGACTGTGAGAATGAGTAATGACATAAAGCAACATACAGACAGTAAGAACTGTACTGTACAGCGATACCCTCTGAAACCTTTTCTGGACTCCATAAATCTCTGCAATCAGGGAAGCACTATTGCAACAATGAGAAAAGTGCTCAAAAATGCTGCTTTTACAGATAGCATGCAAGGGTTTGAAAGCATCACAATCTAGTGTTTGTGCCGTATCCTGTCTACAGTATGATATCCCACAATAATAAATGAATTAAAGATAAATGATAAATAAATATGAGAAATATAAATTGTAGTTATATAGATACTAAATGCTTGGTTATCTGAGCTGACTTTGTTAGATAATTTGACATGACATTGTGCTGCTTTAGAAGCACATTTTGATGTCACTAACTGAATCGGCAGCGATTCAACAACGCAGCAGTGAACCAGGACGTACATTGGGCAACATGCAGCTTTCTACTTTAATCTGGATCATCTGATCCCAGGTCAGATTAAACTGACTCATCAACCTAACAACTTCTGAAATACTTGCTATTTTTGGCATATAGGCAATAATCTAGCAAGCTTCTACCAAGAGACAGATGAATTTTTGGCAAAATACTTTTAAAAATTAGAAAGCTTTTTTAATTTGCTATCTTAACTGAAATATTATGTGTATAGTCTTAAGTCTTAAGTAGCACAAGAACATTTGTAGTAATAGCCAAAAATACATTTTATGGCTCAATATTAGACCAAAAATTATTAGGATATTAAGTAAAGATCACGTACCATGAAGATATTTTGTAAATTTCCTACCGTAAATATATCAAAACGTTATTTTTGTGTGTGGATGCAGCCAAATCGCTAACAAAATTGGCTGGAACCCGCCTACAAACTTCACTCGCTGCTGCCGCTCTTTGAGAATTTCTCACTCAAGTTTGGTATCTATGTAAAGATTAGAATTTCAGCTTTCAGGTTCATCTACTCTCCACAATGTCATTCCAGTGGTACGCATTAAAACAAACCTGTTTCTTCTTAGCAGCGGCCTGCTAAAACGCCTCTGATTTTTTGCACCCTCAGATTCCAGATATTCAAATAGTTATATCAAATATTGTCTTATCCTAACAAACCAGACATTAAAAGAAAGCTTATTTATTCAGCTTTCAGATTATGTAAAAATCTCAATTTTGAAAAATGAACACTTAAGACAAGGTTTTGTTGTCCAGGGTCACATATGTATTTCATGCATATGTTATACATAAAATGTATCAACATATAATTCAGGTAGTGAGTATAGGCTGGTACAAGTACAGTAAAAAGATAACTAAAACTTCTTATAGTTTGTGCTGAGCAAGTATTATGCAGTTCTGTATGCCTCGACCAATTATTTTAATGGGAATCAATGCAGTATGTGACAGTTAAATTAATTTGTTCTCATTTTAAAGAAATTTACAAGACATTAAAAGTGTTAGTTTTGATTCAAATGTAACACAAACAATTACACATGCACGCACACACTCACACACACGCACAATCTGATGGTGTTCATTTTGGTGACTATAAGCATACAGACTGCACACAGAACATCTTCCTGCATCAAATGAAAGAGAATTTGAAACACAGCACCGCTATCATGCTTTTATATTCTCTGGCTGTTTTCCTTGCATTTATCTCACCATATGCTGACTCTTTCTGTCAGGCCCAATATGTTCCCAGAGCATTTTATACAATCAAAGGTTACATGTCTGGTTTAGCCGGGCATCTATGACCCAGCGCAGGGGCACAGACATGAATGACAGGTGGAGGGGAAATGTCATGACAAAAACATGCCCTCCATTTTCTGCACTCTACTTTCCCACAGGCCACTCTTATTTCTTCTGAAGCAGAGCCAGTGTTACTCATGGTAGTGTTTAGCAATTCAAAACAGCACAGCTTCCTTCTAAGGTCACCCCACAGAAGATATAGAGGAAAGGCTTAACGTCCATGGGCTTTTACCATCGCATCCTGCATCATTGTGACATTTCATGGTTTGATTTGGTGCATTTGTTTTTAATTTGGTTACAAAATATATCTATATTTTACTATATTTTATACTATATTTTAGTTACACATTGACTACAACAATAAGAGCTTTTTTCACTGTTGTATATCTACTACCTGTCAGTGCTGTATGTTGGGCCTAGCTCAAAAACTGCACTACCCTTTGTTCCACTGTTTTTTATTGAGCAGCAGACACAAAACTACTGTCAGCCCCTGAAAGATCTGTGCTAAACCAATGAGAAAACTCATTTGTCTTTTCTGTGCACATAATATAAACTACACAGTGAATACAAATGAGCTTGTGGTCAGTGGTCGGCACGTTCAAAGACACTTAATGATCACCATAGTGCCATGACCTGAACGGCCCTTTTTAAGGGATTTATCACCTGTCTGCACCATGTGTGTGCTTTTAAAAGTGATTTTAAACCTGATCCATCAAAATACAGCAGTACATTTGTTGTCATTACAATCTTTCGCTGGTGTGTGCAGCTGAGCCCCAAAAGAACATTAGTGCTGGAGTCAATTCCTCATCTTAAGGTTTTATTGATTTTAAAGGCCTACAAGCTTGAGCGTTTAGTCATTAACAGGCTGATGCTAATGAGTTTAAACAGAGGGAAAATGTATTAATTGTATATGCTGTTTTATGCAAGATAATAACTATTTATATTTTATTTACTTTATATTAATATTAATTTATATTACCTTTTAATTGTATATAATTGTATTAAATAAACAATTTGTTGAATGGGTTGTGTAACTTTGTCATATTTAAGTTTAGTCGAGTAACGGTTCTTCTACTAGTAACCTAAAATAATACACTTTTAACTTGCTAGCTAATGTCATTTACTTGTAATTTCTTTTGCTTGTTATCAGAAATAATCTGCAGGGACTCTGTTCTTTGTGGATGTGTATCAAAAGTTAAGTTTGGATCACAAACGCAAGTTTGTGCAGTAACATTTGTTTATGCTGTTGCATAACACATAACACAAATCCAGTTAAAGTTATAGAGCCTATGAATTTGAAGATATTGCTGGAAGAAAAATGTGAAGAAGTTTCTTTCTGTGGACTTAAAAAGTGTGACTTCTGAAATGTGAACCTGCAGCTTTAACTTCTGAAATGCACCTTCATCATTTCTCTTTCGGCAACGCAGAGAGGAAATGTGGAGTAATCATTAAAGAATCTGAATATCTTCTGATATTACAGAAAACAATGTGAGATCAATAGTTTCAGGAAAGTAGATCTCCAAACAGCATCTACTTACAATCTCCTGAGCTTATTACTACAGCTACAGTATATAGTTATTTTTATTACTTTTGCACTACTGTACTGTCATTTAATTGCAATTATATACATACCAATGAGTAAATTGATAGAAAAAATAGAAATTTAATTAAAAAGATTTGTGTTTTGTATAGCAAGGTTTTACATAAAAGGTTTTGCTTTAATGACGGATAGAACTAAGGCTGTAAAACTTCTGTTGTAAAAAAAGGCTGTAAAAAAATATCTGTTAAACTTCTTATTACCAGGATTGAATTAGATTTTAAATCCCCAATTCTCAGACCTTTGCACCCTTTCAAAGTTTAATTTCAAGGGAAAACATAACTTTAGAAACTGTTACAGCAATATGGGATAATTCAATAGTGATGGATTAAAATGTATTCATATCATCTAAACCACAATGTTTTCTGTAACGCTGGGATGTACTTCCTCTGTATCTTACATAGAGGATAATGTTATTTCTCTAATGTGTTATTGTAAGTCTTAAGCTGTGACTGCTGTCGGAGTTGTTCTATTACCAGTGGGCTTCGTGCCTCTGGAAATGTCACCAATTTGAGCCCAAGTCAGATCAATCTGGGTGGAGGAAACATTCCTGTCACATCAATGAAGGGCTGTACGGAGCTCTGGAGAGGAGGTGAGAACAGGAGAAGGGGAAGAAAGTCTCTCCTATCAGATCGTGTTAGAAGAGGCATTTGAAAATGTTCATCTGTATTAACATCTAGAGGTTTTCCCTTATGCATGAAAGCCGGTTTTAATCTTTAAAATGTAAATAGATTTTCCAGTCAAGAATTACACAAACATTACATAGAAACAAAAACATTTTGCCAACACTAATGAAAGCATTTAGTCTGTAGAATTCGCAGTACTTCAGAAAACAGACCAAAACTGTTAATGACTTATCTTGCACTACAAATAAATGTTTTTTAATAAAATGCTAAATGACAAGCCTGCTCCTTTTAAACCTAAGTGTTTAAGACACTTAGTTTGTGTTTAAGTGGCCATATCTTTCCTAAACCACTCAGAAGGATCAGAAAGTTGCGGTTGACCTGCTTTCCTACCATAATCATGCCCATTGCTTTTTGGGGGAAAAAAACTATATAGAATATGGAATAAAAATGATCCTGCAGTCACTTTGAATATTCTCTTCAATCACAGAAATACAACTAACTGTGTGATGATAAAAGGCTCATGTTCAGTTTCCTAAAGTAACTTTGTTCAGGTATCCTGTTGCTTAATCTCAAAACCACAACTGGTTATACAGTATGTTCAAAAGCTAAATGTGAAATAAGAGAAAAAACCTGTAATTCCACTGAAACTCAATGAATCTAACTGATATTATTGTGGTTTCTGTGAAAGGACAGTAAGGGATAGTACTTTTGTTCAGTTATTGATTGTGCTTCTACATGAAGCAGCAAAAATGACTCCAAATTTTTTTTAGTTCGTTCGTGCGTACGTACGTTTGCTTGCCCTACACAAAGGCAAGGTAAGGACAGAAGTTGCAGCTGAAAAGCCATGGTCACATATATTGAACTATGATATTCAGCTGGTCTGGATATTGTACATTCGGCTATGTTACAAATGGCATTAAAACCTCCACCTCACAATATATGTGAAGAACATGTTAACATGAGAATAGGGAACTTTATGTTGTCAAGTTGGGATATTTATAGAAGAAAACTCAAAATATCAGCAGCAGATGCTATTTAAGTACATGAAGATTTATGGAAATATAATTAGTGGAAAAACACATAAACCGGTTAGCATAAAATTCAAAACAGATTTGCACATTATTATTTTTATCACCTTTATCATTTCATCACAGAAGCTTAGTGAATCATTTCTGAAACGTTTTGTGAACATGCAATTTGTTCCAAACATGTGTTTAATTTATTAAGTCAAAAATGCTTTCCAAATCTTTTTCATCATGTATATGACATTTCGTCTTCATAACCTGGAAAACTTCAGACTATGAGAATAGGGCGACTCATAGAAAGGAGGGTGTGTGCTGTCTTTTCAGACTACACATTAATCCACCAGACATATGCAGCACCCTCCCTCCACTGCTCTCCACAAGAGTCTACTTATGTGTCTGTGTCTCTCTTTCTGTTTTACTCCATAAGGACAGACTGGAAATTTCAGACAAAAACCTTTTTAGTTGTATCAACTAAAACGCAAACGCCGAACTGAGCTCGCCATCTTTAGATAGCACCGCAGACTAGACCATCTGACGAATCACATCAGACTACGCTAGTGAAAAGGCGGGAATTAGACCGATGAATCGCGGAACGAATCATTTGAGAGTCAGTCAAGAAGTAAGGTACTTTTTACACCATGAATGTACATAAACCTGTTGTCGGACACTCCACAAACTAAAGTAGGCACTTAAAAATCACAAGCTATTTACTCTTTAAAAGTCAAATTCAATGGCATTAAAGAGATTTTTTTGTATTCTGTTGAACACAAAATTAAATATTTTGAAGAATGTAGGACAGCAGAAAGTTCTGGGGCACTTTGACCTCCATTGTCATTTTTCCTACTATGGTAGTCAATGGGGTCCAAGAACTGTTTGGTTATAGCTATTATATCCAATTATATTTTTCTGCGTTTAACCAAACAAAGAAATGTATACAGATTTGGATCAACAAGAGAGTAGATCATGACAGAATTTTCATTTTTGGGTGAACTATCGCTTTAAATAAAGTCTCTTAAATGCATTTAATGAACTTTATTAATATATGCATTCCCTGGGACTTAAACACATAAACCTGGGTCTTTAGATTGGTAGATCCAACTTCACAAGCTGGGTACGACAGTATTTCACCCCAAAAATTGGAAATGAATCACTTTTTTATTTAATTGATATTGCAGTCATTGGCATATGGCTTGTACAGATGGTTGGTCTGTCTGGGGAGGTTTACGTGTTATCACTAAAATGTCATATTTCTGGGTCTGCTGTTGTTTCCTTTTTGTATGATCAGCCCTGTTACAATTTGTTTGCTCACCCAAATGGTCACTTCTGCATGTCTGTAAAGTCCACGAGACCACAGGGTGCCATTTGTCATGTTGTGATTTAAAAGGGAGCTTAGTAGTGCCCCCTTAGCAGTTGCTATGCACCCCTTTGCCAAGCATGTAGTGGATTTCACAAAGAACCACACAACAATCTATCCAACATTACATCACTAAAACTGGACGAGGAGGAAAAAACGCAAGGGCTGTGGGCAACATTCTGAACAGGACTCTCTTCTTAATCTCATTCTGTTCTGTGGCAGACATAGAGTGTCTCCAAACAGACATCAGCCTGTTCTACAGCAATACAATGTGACACATCCCCACCAATAACCCTTCTATTCTCTCGGTATCTCCCTTACAATACGCTTTCTTGTAAAACATGGCAAAAGGTGATGTAGACATTTATATACACGACAAGTCATTTTAGATAAAAGCATCTGTTTTTTAGATTTTTGTGTTGCCACACATAACTTAACACAAAGTCAACACAAAATGACACATATTATGTTAAAATGACACATAATGTGTTAAGACAACACAACTGTTTACGTAACTATTTTACTAGTTGGCTAATTTTGGCTAATTTGTACAATCTCATACATTTTAGTACGTTTTACTTTCGAGCCAGTGACGTTAGGTGCGGGGTTAGAGGTGGGGCTTCAGTATTGTTTTTTTCTAGTAATCGTACAAATTTGTACGAATCACAACGTACCCATTCATTCATACGATTTTTATTAGCCACCTTGTAAAAATGTTCCCCTAGTTTCTCCCGTAGTTACAAACAAGTGAAATCTTTATATTAAAATCATCTTTTATATTTTAACTGAAATTTAACTGACAGATTTATTAACTTATTCTTATCTATAATCTATAATTATTAAAACTAAAACTGAAACTATACAAATAACCTAGAAATATGCCCCAAACTGAAATTAGCCAAAGAATTATACAAACTAAAACTAAATTAAAATTACATTTACACATAACAGTAATAAAAAAACGTATGAATGATTATTTCTGAAAAGTAAACCAATAATAACATTTTTGTACATAAATAAATTACTTTTACTGTTCTTTACACCTTATAGAATAATGAAAATGCATAACCAATAAAGCATGTGACGCTCTTGACACATAGTGCTGTAAATGTCCTTTTCCACACAATCTAATTATCATGAGGAGCTACTACTAATGCCACCGACTGACACCAACCTGTGAGAAAAATACCACCTTTTACTTGATAAATGAAAGAAGGTCTGCACATTAATGAACTATTTAATTAACTTGTGTAACCGATAGATGTAACCGGTGTAAATAGATATAAAACATGGCAAGCAGTCCATTGGTTAAAAAAAAATCCAAAACATTCTGGCAGAAGGTCCACCCTGTTATGTCATTGCTGGATCTGTATCAGACATTAAAGATGATAAACAGCCCGCATGGTGCAGAGCTCAGGCCACATCGAGGCTCAAGGGCTGTAACAGTTTACTGCAGAGCGGCCTTAAAGCATTAGAGCCCATTTGGTTGATGCTGTCCCACACACTGACAGAAGCATCTCACATCGGACTTGAGTGATTAACACACTCATTGCTCATAGTGAGAGATTATACATACTGTACTACTGCCTGCCATGTGATCACATCTCAATAAACATTGTTTACTACTAACTTTAAATGAAGACCAAGCAAAGACGATAACTTTACCCACATACTGTCAATTCACACATTCTGCTTTTATGCTGAGCTACTGTATAGTGTTGCATTGCTCAAAGGATTACTAAAAGACCAGACAGTTAAAAACAGTAAATACTTAAATACTGTTACAGTATATACTGTAAATTCTTTACTTTTATCGCTACGAGTATGTGTGATCCTTGAAAATCTTTGAGCTACAAATACCTAAATGTACATTAAAGAAAAAATCATCAGCATGTCAAAAAACTGGACACTTGGATAGTGTTTTGGAAAATGCTCAAGAAACATATAAACTGCCCAAATTGATAAGCATTAGACAGTAGGCTATATTTGATTATATATAAATATGCTTCATATCAGTGGATAAATATATACACACTGACATTACAACAAGTGCTGTGTATATAGCGAGGGTCACACAAAGTTTTATTAGCGCTTAAATTCTCTCCAGAGAAATGAAAATCCTCATTTAAGTGCAGTGTGCCGTGCAATGTGTGTTTGTTATGGGAGAAAAGGGATTTTAGAGAACTAATGTATTCAGGCATTACGTAGCTGCTAAATTCTAATCCGCTCTGAGTTGACTAACCCCCCAAATAATTAGTGAATTCTTTTTAACTCTTAAATATGACAGAGTTTTAGTGCCATGTTAAAATAAATTACCAAAAAATTATGAGAATATTAAATAAAATGGGTGGGACAATGATTAATGACATCACTTTCCATTAGATTGAGAAAAAAATGGATATTACCATACTACAATGTATAACATGCTGACATAATTTGTTTTTTTGCTAGTTTGAAAGCCAATTCACAATTCACTTTGAACCTAAATTGCTTTATTAATTTCACATCGTAACCAGGAATCACATAGAAACCGAATCAATAATGAAATGACCATGGATTATTTGACTAAAATGTCCCACAGGCCTGGATGTATTGATTATCCTACTAGTCACATTACATACGTTTGGATTGATTGTGCGCTGTGCATCAATATGAATAGCTTAACTAATCTGACTGAGTATGACCTGAACACACACTTTTACACACACTTAATTAGACATAGATTAATGAATAGCTTTACACCAAACAAATTTCAACAAAAATGTGTAAAAAAAGTAAAGCAGTTTTGAGATCTTTCATATCAAAGAATTCCCAATTACAATACGGTCTGTGTGCTTTGCAATGAGAGTGTTACCGAGACATTCCTGATGTCACTAATGACCTTTGGGGGTAGAAAGATCAGGTCTCTAGAGAAGGGGCTGCGAGGTTGTTACCCTCCTGAGGGGCTTCACTGGTGGGTCTCTGATTTTTGCAGGGAGTTAATGAGGCATGAGCTGGAGGAGGTCATTTTTATTTAATGACTGGGGTGTTATCTCATTCTACTGTCTCCAAATGCTGATCTGCCCTGATCTATGGCTCCATAAAGTGCAGTAATAAAGACATTAAAAGAGGCGAGAGAAAGCGTCTTCTGAGCACGCTCAGAATTCTGCCATTATCTATGAACGGGTCTCTTTTGTAATTTTGCAGTCATTTGGCTTTATCACATTTGGTTAATTAAACATGGGTTGGTCAAACACACACTGAACCCGGGACAATTTACTCCTGCCTGCAATGACACGTGATTTTCTAGAATTATTCAGTATTCGGCTTAGCATGTGGTATAATCCAATAGTAAGTCTTAAAGGGATATTTCAGAGGCAAACTAAAATGACACCATCTTTTACTCACCCTCAAGGCATCTGTGGTCTTAACAAAGGTCCTCTGAAGCGAATCGATATGTTATGTTGTTCCGGCAAATGACTGGAATCAGACAAACAAATCTAAAAATACTGCGTTCGTGTCAGCTTATGACATGCCTGCATCATTTGCCAGAACAACACGCGCAGCCGAGGGATAATGAAAGTTAGACTTTATCGTTAATAACGTTGTCAATATGGATATTTCTCTTAAACAAACCCATCAATTCGCATCAGAAGACCTTTGTTAAGACCACGGAGCCGTGTCAAATGGTTCGTTGATCGATGGATGCACTTTTTGGAGCTGCAAAAAATCGTTCACCATTCACTCCCATTCTACTGCTTGGAAGATAAATGGTATTATAACTCTGACTGTATTCCTCTGAAAGAAGAAAGTCATATACTACCTGGAAGGCGAGTAAAACATGGTGTTATTTTAGTTTGCCTCTGTAATATCTCTTTAATCCCTTCAGAACATGCAGAATATTTTGTTGTAATTAGCGATGATGTTTTCAATACTTTTTGTCTTTTCGATTGGTCAATCTGTGTAAAATTTGTGTAAGCAGTGAATGGAAAGAAAACAATTACACATGTTAACTTAAACGGGACTTTTTGCTTTCAATGTTTAAACATATCGTGATGATATCGCAATCAGTTTGTGATCAACCTTGTCAAATATGCAAATAACAATGTGTGCTTATGCATTATTCATAATGCAGATTTATATGGCATGAACATATACATTGGACATAAATATGCACATGGAACCATTGTAAAAAGAAAAGATGAGACAAGATTAGAAGAGGAGAAATGGGAAGTGAGTCACAGAATACGTTTCTTGTCAGAGCTTTGGCTCAGTGGTCAGCGCTCCAGACACATATGAGCTGTTAGCTCATGGGGACCAGGGTTCGAGTCTGACCTGGGTCATTTCCCGATCCGGCACTCTGTCTCTTACCCTCATGCTCCTGTCTATCTCCACTGTCCTATATATATATATATATGTGTGTGTGTGTGTGTGTGTGTAAACAGGCAGAAAAAGACCAAAAATATAATTGTAAAGAATCTCCATGAGCCAAAACATTGTAATTTTGCAATATAGCAAAGCTCATATAAATGAAAAGCAAGGTTCAACACGATTTCCAACACTGTTCCATGGTGCAGGTAAAAAAATGTTTAAATTCAAACAAGTGATTTTGATGTGTTATGTGTTACAGTTTCTCAAGATAAAAGCCTTAACTGTCAAATGTGTAAATGACAAATAATATAGACCCACATTTACTCTAAAAAAACAAACAAACAAACAAGACACTTTAAAAAGGAAAGGTCTGGTAGAAAAGCACTTTGAAATAAAAGTGCATGTAAATGAGATGTGTTTTGTAATACACAATCACTAAAGGAAACTACAAATAACTTTTATAATGTTGTCATCTATGAGTTGCAATGTAGACTGTTAAAAGTCTACTAGCACTAGCTGGCCTCCATTGCATTTATTGGAAACAAACTCAACAACACAACTGATTTTTTCACAGTTGTGCTTCACAGTGGGTGGGTGGAAATACAGGTCTTTAGCTTGAGAATTTTTTTGTGTGTTAGTTTATGAGAGCAGGATTTATCACCTCCACAAGTTTTCTTTTCCTTCCACTATAACATTACCCTTTATTGCAAAACAGCTGCTTTCCTATAAAACTACACCTTTCTATTTTACATTTCAGCAATTTTGCTTTAAGAGGTTACAGTTGGTTTCCCAATTGTACCAATGTGCAAGTGCAAAGATGAAGAGAGACACTGATCGCAGTGTAACACTCATTTTAAAACGTATATCTTGCCATTACGATGTGCAGGATGTGATGTGCTCCACAAGGTGTGAAATCGAGAGAGCTTGGTACCTGAGAGAGTGAGAAAGCCGAATGTGAGAAAAAGCCATAGATGTTCTTAACATGTAAATGGCAGTAATACCATTTTCCACATTTTCGCCATTTGTTTGTGATTTGAATGTTTAATGCAACTGCAAATATGATGAAAAAAATTAGCTTTTTTAAACAAGATTTTATTACCTGCTCCTTTTTTTGTCAGTATTGCCTCTTTTAAATGCACCCTATCAGTCGCTTGTCAATATCACAGTCACATTTTGTGACTATACAGCAAGTCGTTCATTTAGATTGCTGATATTTATTATCATGCATGCATGGTCATATTCATTAACTTAATTTCATTAAATCATATAGTAACCATATCACAATGCGTTGTACAGTAAATAAAATCCACGTGTGTACATCATTGTCAGTACTGAAACTGTCATTACCAAAAAACACTCCATATTATAACACACTTTGATTCTACACCAAAAAATGACAAGATATTTAGTCTATTCACTCCTCTATATGGGGGAAACCATTTTATTTATTTGTATGATTGCTGTTTAATTGATGTGTTCATATCCTAACATTTTTACCCAATAATACATTTGATTCTACATAGATATAATGAACATATTAATGTTATTTCAACAGTACAGTTATATTAGATCATGATTATAGGATCCCATCAAATCATTTGACTTTGTTCTAAAATCTTTCTATGGTTGGATCAAACCATATTTCTGCCACCTCATGGTTAGTGAGAGTGACAGTAGAGATTCAATAAAACCACATGAGTTATAGAAATTGATTTTTTAAGAATGAAGTTACATTTTTTTAACTTTGCCATCTATCACAGCTGGCTAAAGCCTCTCAAGATCCCACAAAATCCAATAACCCATATGGAGACTTTTCTTGACTCACGTTGCCGAACTTTACAGGGAACGCGATGGTCATATAGATTAGGAATAAAACGATGAATAGAAGATGATGATGTAGGGAAGATTGTTTAATAAGCACAATGTCATGAAGGTGCGATTAAGCAATTCCGGAAAATCTCATAATGGCAATAATTTGGAGATTAATCTTTCAAACCATTTAGCAGTCAACATTTAAACAAACAAACATGTAAAGTTAAATTATGCAGCAGAAAATGGTCTGATAACAGCTCTGGGATGACAAGACAATGCTGAAGGCTTATTAGGAATGAACTTGTGCTCTGGAAAAGGGTACAGGAGTGGTTGCTCAGGAAACAGCTTATGCAGCAACTCTGAAGGTTAATAAACTAAGGGCTGGGCACAGTGAAAATGCTCACTCTGGAGAGAGGGAATTATTTGGAATAAGATCTGATCCAAATGCGTGACCACCCTTGAGAAATTGACTTTGGTTATTGGTTAGTTCCTATTTACGCAGCCAGCACAGAGGAAAGAGCTTGTATGCTCAGATGAAGGCATACAATAGCTTACATCATTGCAAAGGACTTTCCATCCTTTTAAAGTACTGAAGATAATTAAAGATAAACTGTTTTGGTGCAAGAAACCTTGACTAACATTATGGTGGCACTTCAAGAAAAAAAATGCTACAAAAGTGATCAAAATGGTTTTGTTTGTAAGCAGTAGAACAAAAGGGGCAAAGTAAAAAACTGTGTGCAGTTTCATTGGTTAGCATTTTCCATACGGTAATTTCCATTTTCAACTGGAAAGGCTGAGCAGTCTGCTTAGTGACCCCAAGTTTAATCTTAATCTACCATATTTGAAACAGCACCTCACATCAGCTCTTTCTGGGTGCTGAGCCATGGAGTGGTTTCCATCATAAGTTATGATCAATTATACCCCCTCCAATAACATTGCCCACAGGGCAACTTTGACTTCTGTACAAGCAATTTTTCTAATAGCGCTAATATGATTCATTATGAAAGCTACATGCGGCCAGCCTCTCATATTTATGTATAACTTAAGAAATGTTGCTCACACACCACAAAGAACAGGAATTTTATGCATACGTAAGAAATATGAAAGGGAGTCTAGCTCATATCCCAATGCCATCGCTGTCATCTGCCTAAATTTAGATGAATTACTTCAGGGCTCTGCAAATTCACTGCAACATCTGAGGAAATGTGATTTGCACAGGAAACACACACCTGATTCCTTATGAGAGAAATTGACAAAGGGTTTTTCTTAATTTTCTCTTTTCCTTCTACCTTTGAAGGGCTAAAGCAAATGTCTCTTTCAATGTACGTTGTTATAGGGTAGCTATAAATCACAGTGTTTATGCTCAATGGAAAGGAACAATAAGCAAAAGATCTGAAGTTTGCTGTACAGCTTGATGCATGGCCATAACCAGTGGTCGAATTGTAAAAAAAAAGATCAGGGGGGATGGTGTGGTCAAGTTTTTGACAATCTGCATTAGAACATTTATATTATATATAATTATTAAATTGGATGGTGGTTTTAAAGAGGGGATTATTTTTGTAATTTTCTTCAACAAGGGGGATGCCATCCCCTCTCATCCCCCCTCAAATCGAGCCCTGGCCATACCAACCCAGTGTTGATTCTTAATACGTTTTCTTATTATTTTCTTTGGCAACACCTTGTAATCCAAACACCTGCTCGAACCAAATACATGCCCCATAAACAAAGATCGGACGAGATGCATTTTCATTTTATCTGCTCTTGGACACCAGATGTCTGCTCCACATGAACGTGCCTCAGATATCCCCGAAGAAAAGGTCGACCATAGGAACACACTGATCTTGAACTGAACACAGGAGATGTTCCCAGCTATCTGTATCTTTTGGCAGGGAGTTTACGGCTCAAAAGAAAGGCATTGGCTCACATTTCCGTGTGAAACTACAAAGAAGAAAAATTCCATAATACTGGAAAAAGAGAATGCGTGAAGACCAGAAGGCTGTCTGGAACCATGATGTCCTAGTTTAGATTCTTCAGGGAAAACAGAACAGCTGTACAAGCAGATACAACAGAGAGTGAGATGGTTTGTCAACATGTCAAAGAGAAAAATGTTCCTTCTGTCTCACAGCAGACATGCAAATGCTTTAGCATGAAGGGCAAATTTGGCTTTTTAAAACAGGTACCATGACAAAGGATTATATATTTAGTCTTTAGAGTATTTATTTCCACAAAATGCTATAAATTGCATTGTCACAGGGGCTTTTAGTCTTTTAGCAAATAGTACAAATAGACCTATTATAGCAGGTCCTTGGGTTCGTGTCAATACACACTTAAGATTATGAATCAGCGACCTGTTCATCATCTTGTTGTAAAAATACATACAATGAGGAGAAAGAGCACAAATGTATTGGAGACAAGAAAGTTGAAAATACCCAAAATATAGAATCTATTCTGATTTGATGACAATGGGTTTTGTAATGAAGTGGATGAAGCGATAGTTCACCCAAAATTGAAAATTCTGTCATCATTTACTCACCCACATGTCATTCCAAATCTGTTTGATTTGTAGAACACAAAAGAAGATATTTTGAAGAGCGTTGGGGGCCAAACAACATTAGATCTCATTCACTTCCATTGTATCAAAATCACTGAGACATTTCTAAAAAAATATCTTTTTTGGTGTTCTGCAGAAGAAAGAAAGTCATACAGGCTCAGAATGACAAGAGGGTGAATAAATGAAGCAAGAGTTTTCATTTTTGGTTAAATTATCCCACATTTGGATGACCACATATAGTTGGGTATATATATAGCCACTTAAAACAACTGAACACAATGGTTTAGAGCTCACACAATATTCTCTGAATTCTCTGTCTGTTTTCTATATAAACAACTTACTGTCAACCCGGCTGTTTAAACCATATTAGGTTGACAATGCAGTTAACATGTGTGTTCAGACTAAAACTCAATTTAACTGAGACTGGCATCAGACTCTGAACTTTACCAACAGAAGCACAGATTCCAGCTCTCTCTGCGTGACTGGGTGTAAAGCCACTCTGGTTGCCATGGCAATGATGCGAGGGACGAGAATGCAGGTGTCAATGCAGAATTTAAAGGCACAATTTACTGCATGCAGCAGATGCAGAAATAATGTAGAGCATTAAAAGATACGAGCTGCACCAGCACACAATATCTTCCCTGCTGAATATAGACATGCTAGGATGATAAATATATAGATCTGCAGCAAAGAGCCGGGGTCCCCTTATAAGATGCTATTGGAAGGGGGCTTCCTCTCTAAAATCCTACAGTTTGCATCAATTTATCACAGAGATCTCTGTATACTCACAAACACCAATCAATAGTGTAAAGGTTATTCAAGGCATTTATAACATAAGCTAACCCCTGCTGTGAGTGAAAGACAGCTTCAAAAAATATAAGTAATATGTGTAACACAGGCATTGTAATGTGATGGAAGAGAGGGCAGAGCCATGTGCAAAGCCTATAGCAGATATATATAAGAGCCTGCTGTGAAAGGACACAAAGGTCTATGAGTTCCTGAGGCCTTCTCCTCTCACACTCTCTCTCTGTCTCTACCTTTTCTCATTACACATTAGCTGCATTACTCACACACGGCAAGAACTGGCGTGCTCTCAATTATCTGCAATTGATATGTTCCAACATGGGTGCGTTGATTCATTAGGCAGCAGACGCACGGGGTCAGGAACATTTCACATCTTCGGGGAGACAAATTTGGAGGATTTGATGAATGAGGAAATCATCATTTAGTTCTATAGGGAGGACACCGTGGAACAGGGGCGAAAACTAATAGAGAAAGATTAATACAGAGGTGAAGGCCGAACACCTGTTTACACCAAGACAGATATCATGAAATATTTGTGGGTCGCAGTGCAGTAACTAGTACATATGCTTTTTAATATATGTCTTAATAAATCGGATTTAGCACTTTTATAAGATAAAAATCACATCAGGGTGATTTCACCCTCCTTTTGTCATTAACAGGCGTCCTGTTCATGTCCTTGTCATTGTCATTGTGTAAATAATCAAGAATTGAGGTATCAATTTTATATAAATAAACATCCTTAAATAACACTGTGATGTGAGTCAATTGTCTCCTCTAGGATGTCTGGTCCTGATAGAAAGTTACACAGAAGCTCAGGTGCACAGCATTGACCTTATTGACCTTGCATCAGGCTCATACACTGCCAGAGACATAAGATAGGTAAAGATACAGACAGTAAAAACATCCAGTATTGGATTCAGAAAGAAATCAATAGTACAGAAGCCTGTTGTACGGTAAATTGTAATTATTCTATAACATTCTGTTTGTTTGAAATGCAGCTTCATGTCTGATATAATAAACAGCACTAATGCACAGTATCCTGTAAATGTGTTGACTGGGTAATCACAGGTCGAGCATTTATCAATCATTGCATTTCATATTCCAGCCCTGTTATTTAGACATCAGCATCAAATAAAAACAGCAGTGAGTCATTCTGGCATGAGGAAGACCTGCCTCTGTTTAAGCAGAGCATCAACAAGATTCAGAGATGAGAGCACAGCACTCTGCAGTTACAGCTATACTAAAGGTGTTTCTATTGGAGTTTTCCGAAAGTGCAGGGAGAGTCAGATCTCCTGTTGAAAACGTGGAATTAGATTAATGCTTAACACATGTGAATCGCACATTTCAGTGCTCTCTTCACACCTCTACTCCTTCACACACAGCTCTCATTTACACTGAATACAGAATTGAAGGAAATTATAGCTATATATAGTGTTTTGTATCACTTTAACGTGTCACCTTATTTGTAACTATAAAGAGGAACTTACAATTGAAAATACTTTTGTTTTAGTGTGACAGTAAGAAAAATATCAGGACTTCTTAGGGCCAAAACGATTAAAATGCTATACGTAACAAAATATCAATAATCAAGGTTATTAATAAGGAAATAAGCCCTAAGAAGCAGTGGGTTACAGTGCATTTTATAAAAGCAAAGGGGCGGTGTTACGAACGACGTGAAGATGTTATAAAATGCACTTGTAACCCATTGCTTCACAGGGCTTATTGCTTTTATAAAACGATTATTTCATATGCATGCGTAGCAAGTTTTTATAAAATAAAACACAGCAAATAAGTGATGTAAGTGATTATAAATCAGGGTATTTTGCAATGGCATAGAACGCGGCTCAGACAATAAGAATTAAGGACTGTTTCATAATATCACATTTAGTGTCAATACCAGTACTGCGACACCCCTATCTCAATTCAAAATAAAATTCAGTAAAGATCTCTCACAGGCCATACAAGCCATATTATAATTATAAACATAGTTTATAATAACTGGTCAAGCTGGTCTTAGCTAATCAGACTGAAAGACCTGCTAAAACCAGCTGCTTCCACCATAAACCAGCTAAGACCAGCCAACCAGCTTAGGCTGGTTTTAGCAGTTTTCTTCAGCAGAGTTTGCTGTTGTCATGACATTTTTCTTTCCTATCATCCATTGTTTCCCTTGATTGTGATTACTATACAAGTCTCCATTTATGCTTCATCTGGGCATTATAAAGTCACATATAAAGGCACATTTCATTGTTTTTGTGCCCAGGGTCTGAAATTAACACTAGCCGAGGAACCAAATGTGGGTAAAATTTGACTTTGACAAGTAAATAAATAGAATTACTGGACCACAGTCCATTTTATGTGTGCCCACTGTTTGCCACAAAAAACAAAACAACTAATTCAATGATTTCTTATTTTTCTTTGAGAAAGTATGAGGAGACAAAAAAAAAAACGATTTTAGGAAACCTTTTAACAAACACACTTATAATAATAACTTAAAAAATCAGCTTTGCTCAAAAAGATCCAGTCATACCTTCGTGCCTTCATCTTTCTCAAAGCCCCAGCCAACTGTTTAGGGTTCAGAAAGAGTCAATTCTCCTTTCAACTCACATTTATGCCGGTGCAAAAGTACAACCCAAAGAAAAGACAATGTGCCAAGAATGAATCAATAATGATGCAAGCTAAAAGAGTACGATCAACAGCTTCATTATAAATTTCACTGCAGTAGATGATATTCTGACTCAATCGGATGTCCTTGAGAGGCTGAAACTAGCCACAGTTTTAAAAGTGAATGGCACTCACATACCATATGTATGTTTGTTTTTAAATCCTCAGCTAGACGCCTTGCACATGAATTTATCATGGCTGTCCTGATGGTTTCTATCCAGACAGAGCTCCTGCAGTATGTCTGGGATTCTTCCCGCAGGAAAGCATGGTGAGGTGTTGCAGGGTGGACAGGAGAAGGAGATGACGTGACATTTCATCTGTAGTGCTCTCCTTCGCTTAAAGCTCTCACAGTCATGACAGCAGCTGTCATGTTCAGACTTTGTGGGTGGAACAAAGAGGTAATTGTGCCTCACCTCCCCAAATACCTGCTGCCACTTCAGACAAGACTCTTAATCCCCTCATCTTTCCATCCACTCTACTCTTTCTCAGAAATAAAGACTTGTTTCTCCACTAGGAAGTGCACTATTTCAGGGTCAAATGGTCCAGTTAGCCCCTGCTGGTTGGAAATGTCTATTTTTAATCTAAAAACCATTCAGGCAGATTGTTGCAAGCAACACAGAAGTAGCATTAATGAATATGAATATACATTCATTCAAAGTGACTTAAAAGTATCCACATTGCCTGGAAATGCATGAACCCGTGACCTTGCCGTTGCCGACAACCAATAAATACAAATGAATTGTTCTTAAAAAACAGAAGAGCTGTTGCCATAAGGGATTCGGTTTCAATAAAAATCATTGTTGTGAACCATTTAGCAAGGAGATACGGCTCTTTAGAGAGCATGTTATTTCTCTGGTGGCTCTTTACTTCTTTTATTGAGCTATTTGACTCTCTGCACCTACCCGGTCGATATCTCAACATACACAGCATTCCTTACTCTTGCACAGAGTATGTTACACAGACACTTAAGAGCAGATGTTTACATGGCTTCAGCGCTAATTAAAAAGTCAATGGCTGTTCAAAGATGTCTGTCCGTGCATAAGGTTACGTTCATCAAGCACCGTCGTGAGGAGATATCTGGGGTTCTCTCTACACTGCGGCTTCCATCTTACTGTTTGATAAATGGTTCTTATAAACCTCTCAATTAAGACTCACGCTGGTGAAAGGTCACATGGAATTGGATAGCAGATGATATTCTCAGGTCAGCTTCGAAATTAACATATTAAATCAGGAGTGACTGAAATGCCAGCGATCGGTCAAAGAGAACGAGAGACGTTCTGCTCTTGAATCGAGAGGTACGTGAGCGGCGGTCACACCGGGTGGATTTTTAAGGGTCACACTCTGAGGAAACACAAGAGTCAATTACACGGAATAATGTTGGATTGGCATAGTTTGTGCAGCAATCCTCAGTGTACTTTATGCCTTATTTAGCCTGCATGTAAGAATTACTGTAAATAATATTCAAAAACCTGCCTATCGTCTGGGTTGAAGAGACCAGCTACAATTCAAACAAATACAGATGGTTTACCTCTGCTTTATAGCCATGGCAGAGGGTACATTAAAACAGAAGCCCAGACTGATCTGTGTTTCCTTCATTCAACATAACCTTGTGAGGTCTCTAGAAATGAACGACATCATCAGTCACCATTACTTTCCATTCAAGGCAAAGTCACCAGTGCTTCAAGGCTTTAGGTAAACACATAAAGCACATAGGTTAAACATCTGCAGAACTGTACGTCTCTGGAACCAATTCACAATCTTTACACTGCTGTGTGTACCGCATGAGGAATTATGCCAACTTTTTATCCTTGGACCCATTAATTCATCCAATTCATTCCAACCTATTCAGGAAGCATATAAGCTTTGTAATATTGGCCACTTTTGTTTTTGGGCAATCCAGCATTATGGATGTGACATTTTCAGTCACTGTCAGTGTATTTATTACCAAAATCATGAATCATCTGTTAATATTTTACTAAACCAGACAAGAGAAAAATATCAGTCTAAGTATGAGTTTATATTTTAAAAGAGAGAAATATTCAGTAAGAGATAATGTACAGGCAGCTAGTTGGTATTGCAGAAATAAGCCCCGACAGTGTGATCAGGACCTGGCGCGAATTGGACTTATTTAGCGATAACAACCGGCTGCTCGTACATTATCCCGCTTATTACACGGCTACTTGCCACATGAGAAAGAAACTCGACATGAAATGTGAATTTGAAATACTTTAATAGCTCATTTTTAACGCAGACCTTCCGTGAGGAAAAGTCTGTTTGCTGACCAATGGTATATGGCAGAAGTTATTGGGTGACTGCCATTATTTGCGATGCACTGAATGCAGTTTATTGGCACAAAAAATTCTTAACACTGATTTACAACCATAGTCAAGAAATTTATAGTGCCTCAGAAAATAACCGGGTAATAAAAGTTTGCAAACTTTATTTATGTAAAAGCGCAGTGTCTGATGATGGAACACCTGGTGTCTAAAGTGGGTACGTGTGTGTGTGTGTGTGTGTGTGTGTGTGTGCTATATAAATCAAATGCAGTAAAGCACAATGAGCATGAAACAGCAATTACAGAGCACACAGCCAAAGCCTCCTGGATGAATCTCTTGTGTGTGGCTATGAACACACATACACTTATACCCTACAAGTCTGCATGTTGACAGTGTGGCCAAAAGCCAATCACATTATCAGTGAATTATTCCTGTATGAAACAGCTGTGCTAGCAGAACACCTGTACGGTGATGGGTGATAACTGCATTAAGCCCTCAAACACACTCTTTCATCTGCAGTCACATCCCAGAGGTCTTATTCTCTCATGTGACATTTAGCTACAGTCCCGTTTTCACTTTACTAAATTAGACAGCACATGTACAAGTCAAACTGTCACTACAGCATGTGCAAGAGATAAATTCATTATTTAAGCATTACTGTTGACTTTCAAACACTTCCTGGGGCCGTTCCAATGCAATATTTCTTACCAGTGTGTGTTGTGTGTGTGTGTGTGTGTGTGTGTGTGTGTGTGTGTGTGTGTGTGTGTGTGAGAGAGAGAAAAAGAGAGAGAGAGAGAGAGAGAGAGAGAGAGAGAGAGAGAGAGAGAGAGAGAGAGAGAGAGAGAGAGAGAGAGAATGTAATGGACTGTTGCACCGTCCAAGAAAGAGAGAGAGCGCTGTGGGCTTTGACCCTGTGATAGACATGGTGTGTAATAAGGGCTGATGTATGTTGGGGGGTATTTTTTAATAAACAGTATTTGGGGTTTTTATCTACTTGCAGAAGCAATTTTATTTTAAGTCTCATATAAATGTGGCCTCATGCGGCAATGGGAAGGAGGACATTTTTTGTAAATGTGTTCTAGTGTGACAGCCAAAATTTTGAAACAAACTGTTAAATGTATATTCTTTTATATTAACTATATTTAAAATATAAAAAAACATAAAAGACTGATCTTCATTGTTAGTTTGCAAAATTTTCCAGCAGAAACCCCCCGTAAAATAACAGTTTTTCCCTGTAAAATTATGTGTATTCTCAATTTTGCTTGTAAATTGGATGGTTTTTGACCTATTTAAAAACAATTAATGAAAAATCTGTTAAAAACAGTACAAATCAGTAAAATGACAGTTTTTTTTACATTTTACATTGAATATCTGTAAAAAAAAAAACTACCAGAAAAATTCTTTAAAAAACATTTTTTTTACAGTGTATATTTGTCAACTACCCATACACAGCATTTTGCAAAATTGTAGGAACATTAGATTTATAAAAAAATATATATGGCCAACACAGAGATTTATATTAAATCTATATTAAATAATCCAAATTGATATTTGAAATCCAAATTGATATTTCACTGCCATACTAAAGCAGACAATTCAAATAAACATTTTATCAGAAACATTTAGGCACTTTTTGACATTGAGATGAGTGTCCAAAAGTGTAGTCAACCCTAATTGACCTCATACTGTAAATATAAAATTGTAAATGAACCAGTATTTTGCATTCTGGGAATACAGGCCGTACGTTTGGCCCTTAACCCTCCTCTCCACAGGAGCATTGATAGATCTGGGGCATGTCATCCCCTGCCCACACTCAACTTGTTCCCAAAATGCACCAGGTCTGCTCCCTATCCATTCTCCATAAGACATGGCTATATATGATTCTCCAGTGACCCACAATAAATATTTGTTAATATGGGGCACAGACACATCAGACATGAAAATTGATAATAATAAACACCTCTTGAAATCTAGTTGAACTGCCTTCAGAGATCAAAAGAATATTATGGAAAATTACAGAAAAAGAGCTTCATGGCAACATCATGAACCTTCACTTTTGTCTGAGGAAGCCAGTGACCAAAACAGCACGACATTCCTGTATATCACAAACTTAACAGATCAATTTCCCAACAATCTGGGGGGGGATAAGGGGGGGGGGGGGTCGTCTTCAGTGACTTAACAGTACCATTTAGTAAATGAATGTCTTGTGTAGGTTTAGATGTGTATGTGTACTTTAGAATTTGTGTTAACTATTAAACGGTTTACATGCAATCACAGCACCTTTTTTATATCAATTACCAGCAGCATGTTCTGACTGAGCGGAAGAAATGAGCCACACCATTTCTGTCATAATTATATTAGCCAATTTACCTTTTGTTCAAAATGAATGTCTTGCAGTTACAGGGGAATAATATGAAATAAAACTAAATGAAGGGAAACAGACTATGAGACAGTGAGCAGTAATAAAAGAGAATATTTCTTCATTTGCAATTTATGCTTTTTAATCATCTAGCCAAGATTAACGCATTTTGTTAACTGAGACTACAATAGAGCCAACTTTATTAGTCAACTGCAGGTGAGAATTTCTTTCTAACACATAAACAACAACAGCTTTAAGTTTGTTTACAGTTTAAATGTAAGAACAGCATATCTTGTCTTATGTAAATGTGTAGTTAAAATAAATCGTAAATATGTCCTATGGTGTGACAGCAACTAACAATGAAGATAAATCTCTCTTATGCCATTTTTATTATAAATATTAATAATATAAAATAATATATTATTAACAGTTTGTTTTCTAAATTTCACAACATACACTGTATGAAAAAAAGGTTTATACCATTAAGTTGTTTTTATACCTTTACATGTATACAGAACATAAAATCATTTAAAAAACAACATTTTATGTGTTGTATACCCGTAAAGGTACAAAAAGGAGGCTTTAAGGGTACCACCTCAATGACAAAAAAGGTACAAAACCTTTTTTCTGTATGACACATGGTTTATTCGTCAACTACCCAAATGCAAATTCAAAACATAATTTTTGAGCCAAAAACATACAACAGTATATTTATAAGTCTTAGCACCTGTAGGCTACTGTAGTTTCAAGGCTGTCTGATTCTCACACTATATAGTTTTTTATAAAACTTGATGAACCATGCATCCAACTCTGTAAAGGTTACAACATAAAATGTATTTAACATGCTAAAGGTGTGTTACACAGAATAAAAATGTTCCTTCAAATTCAGTTCATGCGGCACATACTCCAGAATGACAAATAGGTTGGGGAAACAGCTGTCAATATTCACCTTTATATAAACAAGATGCTATTCTGAATGATGTCCTCTGACCTGCATCTATGCTGCATTTCACATGCACTGCAATAAACAAAAAACCTCAAATAAGACTGAAATAAAACTACTTAACAGTAGTTTGTCTGCAATGAACCACACTCAAACACGAACTTACAAAAGCATTTATAAAGAATGACAACTGGGTACAGAAAAGAATATTATTATTTTTTAACCACAGCAAGCTACGGTGTATACCATTCTAGAAAATGTAGGGGGTCCAGTATACATAATAACTATACTGTATACTGCAAAGACAATAGTTCACTGATACCTTATTACCAGTCAGATAAATGCTTTTGTGAGCAAGAAAAACTCACTTCAAATTCATTCAAATAACTTTCAACCCTCTCTTGTATGCTAACCTCTCACCAATGCTTCTGTAATGAATTAATGACTGTAAACAGGTCAGAGATGTGCATTTGGTGACCCATCTGTCTGTTCTTCTGTCCACTTTCTCTCTCTGTGGTTTGCTGTAGGTTATCCCCCCACCACTACCCATCACAAGTGCTTCTGTAATGAGTGAATCACAGTTAACAGGCCGGTGCTCTGTGCCCTGCGGCCATTCCGCTGACCCTTCTGTTTTCCCGACCAATCAGTGTAAACGGCCGAGCTGAGATAAGGGTCAGACGCCCAGAGGAGCTGGCTCGGGGTCTTGGAGCGGGGCCTAAACCTCTCTCTGAGCATTTGGTAGGGCACAGCACGGCCATATGTCTACTCCAAATCGTGTGACCGCTGCTGGGTCTGGCAGCAGCCTATGGCAATTTTTCCTCAGAGGTCAGGATGAGTCACCACTCATACTGATGATGTCATCGTACCCTAGAAAGTTACACAAATGACCTGGTAAACACACAAGTAACCTGCTGGACCAAGGGAAACTCAACGCTGAATAAAGAGGACAGAAAAGCCATATATCACCCTCCCGGATCCTTTCATATTCATAAGCCGACTGATTTTAATCTATTTGTCGATCAGTCCCCACTTTTCACTCAATCAGACTACCAAAGCTCCATGAACTGACTTACAAATGCATGCTTGTCTATGTGTTTTGATATGCACATGTTGTTTTGGTAAATGTGTCCACTTAGGATCTGATACAGTGACAGTACACAAAGGTTATTCATGTCAGACACCAAGTGAGATCACTATTGAGCATGTTTAGCTACTAAACATACAGTTCACTTACAGAACACAATCCCAGTCCAGAGCAAACCAAGATCTTCAAAGCTGTGACAAATGTGCAGATGTTCTGGAGATACTGACCATATTTCTATCCAAGTTTCCTCTAATGCGGAGATAGATTTGCTACAAGATCTGAAAAATCAGACACAACAGATCAAAAATACAGAACAAGCACAAGTTCTCAGATTAGCATAAACAACGCATAAATCAACACGCACACACGTGATTTCATATACATTCAGACATATAAACGACAAAGGAGAGATCATTAGGAATGGGTAGATATAGATAAAGTATGTCTCATTGACTGTATTTATTTCACCAGATGAGTAAATCTGGATCATGAGGGAAAAAAATGTTACGTTACAGCAATGTGACTTTAATCACCTTCAGTAGTGCATTAGAGTGACTATGATATTTGGATGATGATGATGTCTCATGTGTTAGTTTTGGAGACTGCTGTATAGCAGCAGCTCATGACAGGATGATAGATTGTAAAGCAGAGCTTTTAATTACAGCAGGGAAATGCTACAGAAAAACTTGTGGCACTCTCCCATATTCTCAACTTGATTTAGTCAAAAGAGAGAGCTGCTTAAACAGCTTGATAAACTTGCCACAGTATGTGTTCAGTACTGTATCATTTTCCAATTCGACATATTTTGTGTCAATTTATATACCGTTAGATGTGTTTTGCACACTAATAATATTTCTTAGCGATATGCTATTTACACTAACCCAAAATAGCTGTGTTTCTTTGGATTAAGTGTAAACAGAAGTTAGATGCTATTGGTACTTATAAATAGTGGCAGATACTATTTGCACCTCAGTATTGTTGTGCATTAAACATTATGCAATAATAACATAAATCAATATAAATGATATGTCCAGCCTCAATTATAATCATACCGCCAAAGTTCTCCAAGGCAGCAAGAGATATGTGGTTACTTTGTGGTTGGAACATTAGTTGCTCAGATAGTGACAGCTACTGTACAATACACACTTTTTTCACAAGCTATGAGAAATACTCTATGGCATGCTGGCCCATGCATGCCTATAACTGCACATTTTATCTTCAGCAGGACTGCAAGAGAAAATGTGTATAGTCACCTACAGTAAAGCAGAACCTGTTTCAATAAAAATCTTTGAACTCCAATAAAAATCTAACTACAATGTCGATCTTGTTCCTGTTTCTTGTACTCTTTTAGTCTCAGTACAAATATATATAACAAGCATTCATCATTCGAAAGACAGCTCCTACTGTATATCCTGTGGTTATAAAACAAATGCTTCAACACTCCACTGTGTGGTTATCTTAGACACCTCTCTTCTCTACAGCACAGCATTACTCTGGGGATTACTCTATTTCCCCTCCCTTCCTTCAGCTCCTTTAAAGGAATAGTTCTCCAAAAATGAATATTCTGACATTATTTACTTGTTCTTACTTTTTCAATTGACTTTTAAAACAATATTAACATCTGTTTTATGCAATCTTAAACCTAGTTTGGCATCAAACTACTATATTATACTGCATTTTCAATTTTTATATTATTTTATAAATGGTTTTAAAGCAACAACAAAAAAAAGAAACGTCACTACGCATGTACGCTTTTGTGGCCCAAACTTAACTTCTGGAACACATCCGCAAGGATTAAGTCCCAGCAGATTATTTCTGATAACAAACAAAAGAAATAAGGAGTGAATGACATTAGCTAGCAAGTTAAAAGTATGTTTAGTAGTCAGTATTATTTTGGGTTACCAGTAGAAGAACTAATTGTTTATTTAATAAAATTAATATAGATTAAAATTCAAGAAATTGTTTACTTAAAATCAATATACAAGAAATTCAACTAAATGTTTAACTAATACAAATATTATATAATAAAATATTAAAATAAATATTAATATCAAGTAAATAAAATATGAATAGCCAGACCGATTAATAAACACAGACCAAAGGTTATGGGGCAAAAATGTCAATTTTTTGCCTAAAATCAGCAAATATACAATTAGCAATATAGCATCACAGAACACCAAAAGTATTACAGACACTCATACAGACATTGAAGTCGCCTGCAGTACTGTGACTGTTTCCTCTTTACAACGGTGGTCTCTAAGGGCACGTCTCCCCGGAGACCAGAGGTCACTTCACATTCTAACCGCAACTCAAAGGGTCACACACACAAAGTGTAAATGAAATAAGAGCACAGAGATAGAAAAATGAAAAATAACTCAAAGAATAGCACGGCATGTTATGGTATTCATAATATTTGCTTAATTTTTTCCGCAGGTACTGTGAGCCAGAGGGTTGCTCGCACACACACGCCCTCCAAGATGGAGAGGTGGGCAGGGACAAATGACAAACACAATCGATCTCTTTTCACCGAGTCTAAAAGGAATCACTCCAACATGCTGGTAACGACTATCACTCCATAATATTAATAGAGTACAAGGGCAAAAGACGCTTAGTAAAATGACAGAGACGAGCATACCCTACTCTCAGCCTCTGCCTCATAGATTCATGAGTGACAGAATGAAAACAGGACACCGTGGGCATGAGGGAGGCATATCACATCATTTTATAGTATTCAATCTCAGCTGTAGCAGTGCCCTGCAGACATTTCTTCAGGAACTCTCCGTCCGTTACGTCATGTGAACATGCCGATGTGCTGACGACATCATAACAAGGTCATGTCCTCTAGCTCCATATAGAAACACCTCTATGGGGGTTAATGCTCCTGAAGGCTCGTCCCTTCAATTCTATGTGAAATGAAACTCTTGTTTCCTGGGACTGCCACGTCGGGGAGGGTTTCCATCCATCAAAGCCTCTGAGGCCACTGACTTTTAGTCTGTCTAATATGTACAAAAACCTGTATAAAGGGATTAATGTTTGACTGAAAGGGGACAGAGGGCTGGGACTGCACATAAGGCAGAATGGATAATACAATAATTGACGTGTCCATTAGTTGGTTTATTTAAGAGAAAAAATATATAATTATATATAAATAATATAATTAAAATAATAAAATATAAACTGTAATAATATAAAATAAAATAAATATATAAAATATTAATTCAAATAAAATGAAAAGAAATCAAATAAAATTATATAAAATAAATATAAATCTAAATTAAAAATGAAATCAAATATTTTGCTACATGGAATTTAACTTTTAATTTGTTATTTTTAATGGGGGTCACACCAGTAGACCTATCTTTGTATTCATTTGTGATTTAAGGATCATGTTCATTTTAACATATCCTACACCTGTATTTAATATCAGACACATATTTACCTAATATAGTAGGATTAGTGCACTTACTCAAGCCATTATGAGTCCTGCTTTGATCCCGGATAATGGATCAACCAACGGCTGCCAGCTTAGTTTCTCCCACCCTGGCCTAAAACAGACATTCCTCCCAAGCTTGGATCCACCCTCTACTGACAGAAACATCACAGGAACAGATTCGCTGCATTTGACCTGAAAAGAAGAGTTTTAAGACGTATTAAATTTTTGCCCTTGGCTTTATCTCAAACTCCCTCAGTCTGGCCTGAAACAAGTGCTTTTGACGGTTGACCTCATATTCCCATTTGTTCTCTGTGCTTTGATTGAAAGAAAGAAATATGCAATTTTCCACCAATAAAAACACTCAGATTGACACACTCCTGTAAATTATAGATACACACAAACAGCTGTGCCCACACACTTTGCTGTTATAGCATTGAAGGCACTCCAGGGATGGGATGTATATCAGATTAAGGCAAATCTTTTTGATGTTTGTTTTTGCAAAAATGTAA
The DNA here is from genome assembly GCA_026939265.1 of Oreonectes daqikongensis. NCBI lineage: Eukaryota > Metazoa > Chordata > Actinopteri > Cypriniformes > Nemacheilidae > Oreonectes > Oreonectes daqikongensis. Next base: position 5,792,022 of record JAOTQM010000348.1, read on the forward strand.
AGCAAGTAATATTGTAAATCAATCACATTTAAAGCATAAATGATTCTATGCCAGGCGTAAATCCGAGTGATGTCATACAAGTCAGTGTCAGTGAAAAATCGGCCAAAATTATTGAATCAAAAGAAGATTCCCCTCTGAATTCTAATAATTTCCTTAAACCATTATTTTCAAATAAGAGTAATATAATCACACAATAAAATTTAAGATCATGATGACATCACATTTGGATGTCTCATCATTGATTTTATACTGAATTTACAGGGAAACGGATAGCATAAGAAATAGGATTGGATAAATGTGCTTTGTTCATTTGGTGTACAGATGACATCATAGTTTGCGATTCCCATGTAGCATTGTGGAATCTCATCATTTGACAGCAACACAGATCATGGATGAGAAATTTACAGCCCTTTTAATGAGAAAGTCATGCTGCCATCTACTGTTCAGAGCATAAAACCACACATAAACCATCCACATTAAAACCAAGGAACTGGAAAATATTAGCATAAAAAAAAAAAAGTCAATTATAGCTTGAAGTCTATAGCACAGAACAACATGGCAAACTCTGCTAGAATAAATGTCCTATTCACAATAATGGAATACATGATAATAGAACTGACATTAAACTCATTAGTAAAGCACTGAACCTATTGTAATTACTGTAACTACTGTCATTAACCTGTGGTGGTCTTCATACATACAAATAAATGTAAAGTTTGTAGTAAACATTTAAATGTCTTCTCTCATGTACACAACTCTAGACTTGACTGTGAATCAGCTTATCTCAGCACTGTCTGCTCTCTTTCTGTTGAGGTGAGAAATAGCACATTGTTTCAGTTTTGTAGCTCTAAGGCACTCTTCCTCTAATAGAGGAGATGGGCTGGATGCCAGGTTCTAGCTGGCAGCCTGTGACCAGCTCGGTCTTAACTCCCGTGGCTATAGATTCTCTGTTCGTTGAAATCCCATTTAGTGCAATCTTTGTCTTGTTAAACTGCCATCCATCACCTTGTTCTGTCCCCTGAGCGATTCAATTATCCCTGCCACATTACAAAATATATACTGTACTGTACACAGATACAGTACACACGTGGACTCTATACTGTAAACAAGCATTCACATTAGACACGATAGCCAGACTTATTACAACAAACCAGTGCATCGTGTCATATTTTTAAAAGCCACAAACAGTCTAAATAGTCGCCACAGTTCTTTAACAGTCAAATCTTACATTGCAGGGGTTTAGCTGAACTCAGATTTTTGCTGAAGTATTCTGAACCTACACCGAATGCTACATCATGTATTTTTTGTTACAGTATCATAAAGCCAAGGCCCAGGAGACAGCCTGAATGAAGAGCTCTAAGGCTTCAATATGTCCACCAGAAATAGGCCAGAGCTACTAAACTCAAAGGCGGACACTTCAAAAGATGAAGATAATCTATTTACCTTGGGCCCTAGCCAACAGGAAACACATTACAGGGGTTAGCAATTACAGGACTCCTGCCCAGGGACTATTAGACACTTTAGAAATCCTATCACTACATGACAGATATCACCATCATTCAATAAGCTGTTGGGAATACAGAAAGTGTAGACTATTACATGTCCTGTCAAAGAACAGGCTAAGCCACAAGAGACGAGTTAGATGTTGTGAAGGAGGAATAAAGAACTGAAATATTTTCTAACAGAGATAAAACAGCACTATGTGGGTCACTAAAAAGAAGAAGAAAAAAGTACAGACAGTTATTTAAAAGAAAAAGAGAAGATAAAAGAAAGGAGTAAACAGAGGTAGAGACTGCAGCTTGAAGGGGTGTGAATCTGCAATTCTAAAGCTGAATGATTCAATATGATCCAATACACTAAACAGCGCTGCAAAAGCAACTATAAGTAAGAAAAGCAAAAGTAAAGACATTTCTACTGGTTAGAGTACAACAAAAGGTATTGAACTTAACATTAATGTAATATTTTTCAACAAAACCAACGTTTATTTCGTTTTTGTATTAAAATGACCAAACAGAGATAAAACAGAGAAAGGTTCAATGTGTAATATTAAGGAGGATCTATTGACAGAAGTGCAATATAATCTGTTTATATCTATATTAGCTATTTCTAGCTACATACTTTCCTGTAGCTCAATGGTTAGAGCATGGTGATAGCAACGCCAAGGTCATGGGTTCGATCCCAGGGTTCCACAACCTTACAAACTTAGAAACAAATGTATAATGTATAATGCAATGGAAGTCGCTTTGGATAAAAGCGTCTGCCAAATCCTTAAATGTACATACACCACAGGTCTTCTTACATGGAAATTATCATTTTGTTTCTACTGTACCCCTAAATGGACAAACAGTTGTAAGGGCCGTACATTTTTGCTCCAATACCTTCTCTCTCTTTGTTTATCATGTATAAACCATGCATTGCCCGTTTGTCTTGGCAAAATAATAAAAGATGACATCTTTCTGTTTCTATTTAGTTTGCATTCCTTGTACATTCTCTCATTAATCTCTTTCATCACACGGTTCTAAAAACACTAACCATAAGCTTCTCTTTTCTATTTCCTTTGCTCTATCTTTCTCTCCTCTGAGTTGTGCCAGTTCTGTCATCTGTGGATCTGTAAACTTGACAGCCTGTCCTCTCCCCAAGATTATCATCAACAATATTATTCCAACTAATCAATATGTATAGTACAATAAGCCAGAAACTGTCAGTCAGTTTGATTTCATCAACAACAATTTCTAATAAATACATATCAAAGGAAGCCCAAAGAAAAAAAGAAAGATAAATAAATATTTATGGTATCTGCAGGCCGTTTACATTCTCAGGACTGTTAATTGCTCGCCATTATAAACTCAAACCTGCCTTGTTCATTGGCTTATGCACACAAAAATATGCACACTACTATACTATAATATATTTCTTTTACACACACACAGTATAATATACATAGGACAAGACATAAAAACATATATGAATCATAAATGATATTAAACCACTAAATGGAATAAACAGCTGTGTTTAGTTTGAAACGCTGAAAAAAGTCATCACTGCCCTCTATTGGTAATAAGGGGTATATGTATTGTCACATCCCATGACTGTGGCAAACTAATTTAAAATAAATTTCATTTTCAAGTCCTTATTTTTTAAATAGCATATAATAAGTCATTTGAAACACAGTATGAACTATGAAAACATTAACCAACATTACTTGTTTCAGATGAACAGGAATGAACAAAACATTGTCATTATATAGGCTACAAAGGCTATATATATTTACCAAAATATCAAATTTCATCAAACTCAAAGGCTACATCCTTCATATTTTTAGTCAATATTTATGTTTTCCTTATTGTGGTCAAATGTGGTTATCTGAGGTAGTCTCGTGTATTCAGTCAGTTTATTAAAGTGCCATCATGCTTTAGCGAACTGATTATGCTAACAGCTAGATGTGCAGGCAACTGTGAAGTGTAGAAAACGTTCAAAACAATGCACTTTATGTGTCAATGTAATCATTTATGCTTTTACTTATTTCTTATTTAGGTTTCTACATTAAAATTTTACATTAGTAAAACTCGCTTAAGTGTTTCCTGAAAAATTAGCCTTCTGAATCGTGAGCGCGAGACTACACATGACTAACAACCCCATCAAATATTCTTGAGCAACTTGCTCAGTGCTGAATTTTCCTATCAAAAAAGCCCTGCTAAGGCAAAAAGCAAGAATTATGCTGATATTTGACTGCAAAGTAAGTTTTTGTGTGTAGGCTATTTTATAGATTTCTTTTATAGTTTACAAGATACCAGCTAAATCAAACCTGTCTAAAACATCCATTTACATTTGGGCATTTAGCAGACTATGTTATCCACGGCGACTTTTCATTTCAAACGTTTCAAAAAATATTTTTTTATTAGGCTACTTAAATGTAGTGTAAATATTTACATTCTGCTATCCACTGTCTCTACATCTTACTCTCTTTTTTCTTTATCCATTTCTCTCCGCAGCACTCCTCCTCCCTCAGTTTAATGATAAGCATTTGCTTGCAATGCCTGGTGAGATGCTCCATCTACTGAAAGTAATTTATGTAACCAATCAAGCGCTCATTTGTCAACCATCACTCTTCATTTCAGTGACTGCAGGACACCAGTGCCGTGGTCTCTGGGGTGTTGACATATGTTGTTTTGTTATTTTGATTGCAATTAGCGGATGTGTCTGAGTAATAAGGGATGGTGGAACAGGGCCACGGCAATATGGTCACCTCAGTGAACGATAGTAAGATAGAAAGAGAGAGAGTGTGATTGTTCATTTTACAACACTAAAGCAACATTGTTACTGCCCCTGCCAGTTACAGCCTTTACTGTACATCCTACACAAAACTTTTAATATAGAGAGCGAATCAAGAAAAAAAGAGACTTTTTTGTCCAGCACATGCGTTGCACAACAAGGATGTAAGTGTTAAAAATGATAAGCCTCCTATATTCCTACAGATATGTCGATATCAAATTAAATTCCACTCATGTGACTGTGTTGCTCACCTCTTTTAGTAGTTGAACATGGCTAATATCGTCCCCCCCATCTCCCGTGCCTTTCTATTACCCGGCGCATATTCCACATCAAAGGCACAGATGCCAATAACCTCACTCTGCCCCCTAAATGCTAAATTATTATTATTAAAGTGTGATTGACGGGCCTGCTTATTAATTATAATCTTGTGCACATATGCGGGGTGATGGCAGGAGTGAAAGCAGCATTGTGTGCCAAGACGCCAGCACACAGAAGCTAATTTGCTCTGACACACTATCAAAGCACACGCGTCAGAACTCCCATGGTGGCTCCTATAGGCGGCACTCACGGTTTAAGGGGCACGCGGTGCGAGGGAGGGGGCGATCGCGCCACACGCACAGGTTTTACACTGACTGACAGAAGTACTAAAGTCAAAGGTGGAACACCGTGGCATATTTCTCTCTCCACGACAAACATACAAACAAAGTATAGCAGCTACTGAAGGTGTTTTAAAAAACAGAACTTAAAAACTTGAAAGGAAAGGGTCCTTAATTGCTCCCCGAGGATGCTTTAAAGTGTCTTTGTTTTTGTAGACTTTTTAGAATAGATGACCTGTAATTTGCAAGGGAAACACATGTTGAAGAAGCTAGCAAATGAAAGCTGATTTTTTCAGGTCACTTCAATGCACGAAGGGGTCATTTCCCTTCATTAAAAATGTTTTACTTATAAAAAAATAAATGACACCTTTGAAGAATATCCTTAAATATTCCATAAAAAATGTTTTATTTGAAATGAAGCAGGTTGTCTCTTAGGGGCTGACATGTTAAAGGGATAGTTCACCCATTTATTCACGCTCATTCAAAATCTGTATGGCTTGCTTTCTTTTGCTGAACACAAACCATATTGAAAGAAGTCTCAGTGGTTTTGTGTGGGGGCAACATTTTTTGGTTACCAAGTCCAACATTGTTCAAAATTTCTTCTTTTGGGTTCCACAAAGAAAAAGAAAGTCATCCTGTTTTGCAATGGCGCAATGGCACAAGGGCAAATAAATGATGATTTTTGGGTGAACTTTCCTTTTAACATTATTCCTTAATATCACTGATGAGTATTGCATTCATAGACCTTAAATAAAAAAGCATCTACATTTTGAACAAAAAAAATCTTCAAATGAATGAATGAATGAATCTATTCTTACATTTCTTGTTCTTACAAGGCTAGTCTTATTCTTCCTTTTCTTGCTTATTTCTCTTTTCTTTCCACACAGAGGTTCTCTACTAAGTGATGAGACTGAAAGTCAAAGTGTTTCTCAAGCATCAAGACAAGAGTTTGAAAACAGGCAGAAGGCAATGACTCACTAATGCAATTTGTAAAGATGCTTTGTAATACACTTAAGACACCCACATAAACTTTACCTGCTGGACTTTTATAGCTGTAGGGATTCAGTGATGCTGTTAGTGTGAGATAAATGTCAGAGCAATTCATACCGTCTCCATTAGGAAGGAGGAGCGACACATTTCCTTAGGCATGACAAAGGGACACATTCCCCTGTATCACTCACTAGATGTTTTTGGCAAGTTAATATAAACATTTCCATATAAGAAATGTAAGTATAACCAGTGATATTAAAAAGTCTAAAACTAAACTAAACTAAATTGAATAAATCATGTTTGTTACATTCGTTTTAAAGGTGTTTTGTACTGTAATCATTTCATGACACACCATAAATGTATGGACGTTCTATCATCTGACCAGTAGGGGGCACTAAAACATCATGCTTGTTAATTCTTCCCTGTGGTGTTGGTCACACAAACACCCTTGCTGAATGTGATTTAACATTTGTTATCATGGTCTGAGAGACTTAACGCACAATTAAGGAAGTAGGGTCATACATCATCATGGGTGTATATGGTAAATGATGTATATATTAATATATCAACTCATTTTCTGCACTGTCTCTTAAACTGCCGATGTTAGCCGTTATTACGTGGATGCTGATAGATGTTCAATACCTGTAAGAAATCCATTCACATTCTGTGTAATTATTGAAACTTCTATGCAACTGTTTAATTCATCAACTAGCTTCACACCAAACTTTAGGGCCGACAGTCATTTTGCATGTTATGAAATCTGATCAACAGTTCAGACAGTATTTGAGTCCATAAACCAAAAATAAAACATTTGCTGCCTGTCTGAACAAAGCCATTGTCAGGTTAAATCAAAGCATGCATGCATGCATAAACACGGAGACACTTTAAAACACCGTCCGCTCTCAGAAGCCAAGCTGAAATCTCAGAGATGAGTAGTCAGAATATAAAGAGCGTTTTGCAAGGTGGCAGGACCTCCAGCCATGATGGGTTCTGAACGACTCTTTTAATGGGCGAAAAAGACTTAGGAGATTAAATGGAGGCCCTCTGATGCAACTCAATTCAATTTGTCAGTACGCCTATTCATTTGGCAGACCGGGCGCTGCTCTATAATTTCTCCATCTCGGTGCTTACTTCCTAGACGGTGAACAGCACGGACGTCCCTCGCTGGTCTTTACCTACACATTCATCAGAGCCGGCAACTACAAGCACTTATATGACGTCTGAGCCCCGGTCACGGTGCAGCTTCATTATGCCTGTATGTATATTTCAAATAAAGTAAAACACATCTGCTTTTCGAGCAGCCTCTGCACTCTTGCAAATGGAGTTCAAATTGCCTGAAATGAGGGAAGAAGTGAGCAGAGAGAACAAAGGGGGAAAAACAGGAAAATTTCATCCCCCCAAGAAAAATGACTAATAGCTGCTTCGGCCGAAGCCCGTACAATCTTGTTGGGCTATTCAAAATGAGAGGGTGCCTAATTTGCCAGTGCATTTTTCTCTCTATTGTGCTCTCCTCTTACTCTCTTTACGCCCCCCGCTCACCACCCCCATCCAGTTATCCACCTTTTTATCTACCTTCCTCTGAATGCAAAGCTGCACCCAAGGGCAACGTGTGGATCCTGGTCAATCGCACCAAGCAGATCTGCATATTCAGTGAGTCATAAATCTTCTATTAGCTGCTCCTCTCAGACTGACTCCTGACCCTTATTTCTTCAGGACGTGGGGGGGGGGGTCTAAGGCAGACAAGGGCACACTAACAGCCTGCCTCCCGCCCCCCTCCGGCTGACACCCAGCCTTCGCGCCATTCACACGTCCGCCTATCCACGCGCCGCTGTCCTCGAACGCATCCTATCATAATCCACGGGCCCTCGCCTTTTCTCCTTCGGCAGAGGACCACAACAGGCGTCCTGGGCACGCGATGTCCTCTGATGGGAAAGAAAGAACACATCAACGCACTTCCACACCCTCAAGGGCTAAACTCCCATTCGTTGGTAGAAGTCCAGGAAGCTGTGAAAAAGGCCTTTACGACAGGATGTAATGAGCAGGGAAGAGTTGATCATTTTTCTTTCACACTGAGCCGTTCACCAATAGTGCGAGAGCGGAGGATGGAAGAGAGAGAGAGAGAGAGAGGACCATCTGTAACTGTTTGCGAGATGTGGGGAAGATGTTTTTTTTACTTGATCATTCTTAAGGAAGCGGTGTTTAATTAATCTGGTCTGAGGTTTACCTGACCCTGATCGGACCAAAACACATCTTTGAAGTTGCAAAGCCATCGTAAAAACTACTACTACTACTACTACTACTACTACTACTACTACTAATAATAATAATAATAATTTATTATTCAGTTATTCAGTTATTTATTAATTATGCATTATTATTCATGTATTGTTATTATTATTTAAAATATCAACAAAAAGTGTGTGGGTATATGTGCTGCATGATAAAGATCAAGAATTTAAAGACACAGCACTTCTGCAAACTGCCTAACAGCTAAAACAATCAAATTTAGATGAAATCGTCAGGCTAAACAACTTTGCTTGTTGGGAAACTAGATAACCATCAACAACTAGTCAAGCAACAATACTTTATGAACAATGTGAGAGATGCACTTACAGAGTATGAGATAAAGGAAAGGAACATAAGACTGAGGAGCGAGAGAAATAGGGAGAGGGAGGCAGAAGGAGAGACTGGAGAGTGGTCTTTGATCAGAATGAGCAGTAGAGGAACTTTCTGGAGACCCTCATAAATTCCTGGTGGAGGTGTAGGGCTAACACTTTAACAACTCGCTGTGCCAGCCGTCAGTGCAGCGTTTAACAGTAGGCAAACGCCTGTGTGACAGCAGCACGCCTCATTCATTATTTAAACAGACCTGCATGCAGCACACAGCAACGCAGCACAACCATCCTCCAGCTGCAATGCTTTCTCCTAACAATCCCTCCAGTCCAGTGAGAGACAGAGAGAGAAAGAGAGAGACACATACAGTACATACTTCAAAGCTCTGGGAGTGACAACCACATTCAACTGAAGGAGTGAATCCCCTAATTTACTGTTCTGAAAGTACAGAAGACAATCTAGAACACTGTAGCAATTTTACCCATTTGCTCATTTTATTCATTAGGTTTAAAGTATTTTCAATTACTTGAAACCTGGCCAGACGTGGCCCAGTGGCTAGAGAGTCGGACTCATGACCAGAAGGTCACCGGTTCGATTTTCAGGGCCGTCAGGTAACGGTTGAGGTGTCCTTGAGCAAGGCACCTTACCCCCACTTGCTTAGATACAAAAAATGTATAGTATAATGCAATGTAAGTCGCTTTGGATAAAAGCGTCTGCCAAATATGTAAATGTAAATTAATTAATTAATAATAATAAAATACACTGATGTCTAGTTTCATATGTATTACCATAGACTGTTGCATTCTCCTTCAATCTGTTGCACTTCTTTTCTAGCGATTTTAAACACTTTGCCAAAGTTGAAAACGTAGTTGTTTAGGTCAGGGGTTTTCATACTGCATGATGCCAAGGACCCCCAAATAAGATACACCTTTGTGTAAAATATGAACACTTAATAAAACAGCAATAATGTTTGGACTTTTAATATTTTTGCTTTTTGCGGGACCTCTTAGAGGCTCCTTGGACCCCAGTTTGAAAACTCCTGGTTTAACATGCGGATTACAAATTCAGTTGAATCATTTATTAACTTTACTTCCTCTGTAATGAATTCCATAAATGTGTACAGATTTGGGATTAAAGACTAAAAAGTGGAGTGGCAACTGTGTCAAGCTGCAGTATAGATGTGGACGGAGTGAAAGAGAGAGAAGTAGAGAAGTCAGTATCACAGAGAAGGAAAGATTGTGTTGTGGAAACAATGAAGTGTTAGAAAATGTAGACTGGAGGAACAGGAATGACAGATGAAACCAGAGAGAGAGAGAGAGAGAGAGAGAGAGAGAGAGAGAGAGAGAGAGAGAGAGAGAGAGAGAGAGAGAGAGAGAGAGAGAGAGAGAGAGAGAGAGAGAGAGAGAGAGAGAGAGAGAGAGATCTGCATGCCTGAATCAGCACTGCTCACACATCTGGACACATCCCACAGCGATGACATCCTGCTTTCACATTACCACATTCATAATGTCTGCATTAAAGACCTTGTTTATGAGTTAAGCATGAAGCTGAGCTGATAAAACACAGATAAGGTGAGAGCCGGACTGGTGAATATCCCTCTCAGAAAGCTGCATCCCCATTTTTCATATTTTCAATTAGCTAACAAGGCTGTAGCGCCAAGCCCGAGAGCAGGTTTGATGGATCAGCCAACTTTTTCCCAGCAGGCTGAGCTTACTCAGCCATTTTTTTCTTTCTTCTCCCCTTTATTCTGGAAGAATGGTAAAAAAAAGTTATGAGGGCGCTGGAAAAAGACAGGCTTAGCGATGTATGACAAATGTACCGTCCCACAGTAACCCTCGTGATTCCACAAGCCCGACAAAACTAGACAGAGAAGAGTGAAGAAAACTAAAGAGTGAGAAATGTTATCATGATGTCTTTTATATGAAGGTTTATGGGCATTTATGGGAAATATTTAACTCAACCATGCATCAAGGCCTGTTCCTGGATAGAGGACTTCATAACAAAAATCGGTTTCAGGGCTAACCGAAAAGCAATCATATTATTTATTAAAGCATTTTCTCCTCATTTTCATCTCTATCCCTTGGCATTAACTGGCCTTTAGTGGGGTCAAGTGCTGACATTAAGACTGACATTTGGCTGAAATTTATAAAAAGCAAGTATCATTATGGGTCAAAGTGTCATGACTACAGTCAGACCTTGACCCTGTGACCCCAGAGAGAGGAGTTTGTGGGGATGTTTTTTTTCTGAAACACACCAATTGTATGCCATGGCAGCTTTGGTCTCACTATATAGTAAATACTGCCAACCCAGTTCTCACATATACATTAAATAAAATGCTCAACCTGAGACATTCACACCCTGTTTTTCTGTGCCCGTCCTTACATTAAAGTGACAGTTCACCCCAAAATTCTGTCATCATTTACTCATCCTCTTATAATTTCAAACATGTATGACTTTCTTTCTTACGCAGAACACAAAGAAAATATATTTTAAAGAATGTTGTGAACTGGCACCCATTTACTTGCATTGGCTTGTGTGCATACAATAGAAGAGATGTTTTGTGGAAGACAGAAAGTCGCACAGGTTTGAAATGACAAGAGGGTGAGTAAATGATGACAGAATTTTTGGGGTGAACTATCACTTTAAAAGGGCTCATCCGTTCCAATGCCCTGGAGGATTTCTGCTATTTTACGTATGAAAACCATAGTTTCACATTTATCGGTTCTCCTCAAGAGAGGACATCCTCATGGGGAACCCAACTCAAGTGTCAACTTCAGCGTGCTGCGTCCATCTGCCACCCAGCCTCATACCTCCAGTGTAACACATGACCCTCCAAGGACCCCAAAAGTAAAGCAAGTGCCAGTGCACCTCTGTAGCCAGGTCACCTTGCCGTTCCTGTGAAAATGGGTCATGATGAAAGGGGTCTCTGCGGTCCATTTGCATGGCTCCTGAACTCAGTCCAGCCTTTGCTGCTAGAGGACACTGTGTAGGAGAGGGTGAAACATCATTGGAGCCAAAAGAAAAAAACCTCACGCTCGCTCACAAAAGAGAGAAAATACAGTGGTCCAAATTCCCCAGCTGTGGGCCTGTCGTTTTGCATAAGTCAGGTATGTGGTTGTGGACAGGGATGGCTCATAACTCTCGGCAGGCTGATATTAAATCCGTATGTGCGGAGACGTGCCCCCGGACAGTAATGGATTACCTGGCCCTGTTCCCCTCCCAGCCCGGCCTGGCTTGGCTCAGCCCACCGACCCCAACTGTCTGGAATGTGACAAGATAGCAGGAGCCTGCCAGGGCTGCTGGGAGGCCAGATTTATCTCGCTCCGTGCTGACGAATGATAAAAACGTCAGGCCGTGATGTTTGGACCAGGTCGCCAGCCGAAAGGCCTGCCTGCAAACCTGCACGCTGGCTTGAGCGCCAAGAGATGCGCACAAACGTATCTTCTCTATCGCTCAATCATATACCTACCCTGACCCCCACCTTCAGGGCAGCAGAAATGATTCTGTAGCATGATACTTTCATTTTTCTGGCATCTCGGCATTTAAGAGACCTCGTGTTAAGTTTGGTCCTCTGTTGCATCTTTTATGAACATGGAAAACATCAAATGCATATTATAATTATAATATTATAATCCATAACAGCACACACACACACACACACACCACACACACACACACACACACACGCACACACACACACGCACACACACACACACACACACAGAAAATAGCATAGGATGTTGTGTAAAAGTCAGGACTTCAGCATCATCTTGAATGATTCATCATCTTTTTCCCCATTTAGAAACCGAGATACCGTGTGCTCTTTAAGAGCCTACTTGGCATCAGGCCAAAGTCCACAGGCTGTGTCCACGACAACGGAGGGATAAGCCTTTGAAAATCAACCAGAGGCTCAATTATGTCCTCCTGAAGCAATTACATCCAATGACACCAGCTTCGCCCCCTTTCCAGATGCCCTCACCAGCCTTAATTACGTATGCTAATACTGCACCCAGGTGACATCACCGAACCCCGTTCTGCCAGCGGAAATAAATCACAGATTTTAACAAACATCTCCATTTAAAAACCATCCATTTAAGTCTGCCAGCAAGATCATCTGGCCTCTTTCGTCAGTTGGAGGTTAAATGAAAGGCACCTGGTTTCGACCCGCCGTGGCGAACTGAACCCGCGTGAGGAGACGCCATGCGCCCGCTGCTAGGCCAGGCCCGCTGCATTTAACAATATTTAAAAGAAAATGCCAGCGTGATGGTTTAACACTGATTGATAAGGCTGCCAGAGCAAAGTAGATAAACAAGCAGGTGATGGATTTGCCGGTATCGAAGTGAAGACATTACGCTGCTTGCAGAACCTCGTGCCAGACACCTAGGAGCAGTGGGTGGCCGGAGGTTAGCCATTTTGTGCCCACTCAGTAATGCAGCCTTAATCACTCTTTATACTTTCAGTTAAAAAGGAAGTTTAATGAGCCAGTTTCACAAGCCCAGAGAAACTGATTATTATCTGAGAAATCCTACTGAGTTGGTGTTTGTCCAAGTCTCCGTTTCTCTCCACATCCTCCGATCTCTCAGTAGATGGCACTGTTATTCTTCTGAAACGCACTAGAGCGCTTTCAGCGTGACGTGCCAAGTGGCTTTACGGTAGCATATTTTCTCCCTGCCGTCCTTATAATCGGCGTACACGTGTGTGTTTTCATCACAGAATAAGTGTAAGAGTTCTTCAAGTGTTTATAGACTTTGTACTGCCAAACCTATCACAACATACGAGCACACAGTAAGTAGTATCGCAGCTCTCGGCCCATTTATAACAAGCACTGGGGACAATGCAATGAGATACCGTCGCTTTAAAAAGTCGCATTGGCTACAGCCCCAAATCTTGCAGTGTCAAGTAATGTATGGATGTTTTAATTGTTGATGAGTCACAACAACATCAGAAACGTCTGTCTCTGATCGGTCTACAAGCATATGCTACCGTGCCCGTCTCACCCCCTCTCCGGGCTAAAAACATCACACAGATCTTGATTGTCTGTTTCTCTCTCTCAGGGCTAACAGCACAGCTGCAGACACAACGAAATGCCAACACGGCAAAGACGGAGATGGAAAGAATCTACCCAGGGAGGAAAGTAAAGAAAAAAAACTCAACAGCATCATGTCTGTTGTGTGTGACCATGTATGTTTCCACGGGTTTCGTGCATTTTGGGCCCACGGACACACACATACGCACACACAAACTAATACGCCTGTGAGCGTTTCTGCATGTGCGAAGAAGCCTGCAGGGTGTGAGGAAGCAACTTTTCAGGAGGCAAAGGCACAAACTGTGAAGAGATGGGCTTAATTAAAATCCACATGAATATGCATGAGACACTTGTACGGTTCCAGTAATTACATATTGAAAAAAGGTTTCATGCGCTAGTGAGACGCTGGCGTAAGTATTCTTAAGTGATGTCTAATTCCAGCACGCCACACGGCATGTAGATTGGAAGGGAGACAGAAAATACTCGTAGTTAAATAAAAACTAAAAAGAAAAGAAAACAGTAAGAGAGCAAAAGATTGTGAGGGTTAAAGTGTGCGTATGAAACCATTGTAAAACATCGATGAGCTTTTAAGGGAGAAAAACACCTACAATTTATGTTAACCAGAGCCAACAGTTCACCGAACGAACACAGCAAATCTCTGCAGAGATGGCGCTTATTTATTACTGAAAACATCAATGCTGTTATTGCACAAAACCTGCGGGTCATTCTCAATATACTTACAACCACTTATAACAGATTGACACATCTGCTCGCTGGTCCTTAGAATAGCACAATGAATTTACAATTAAAATGTTAGTTTAAAGGTGCACTTGCTTGTTTTTTGGGTTTATGTTGTGCTGGTCAACATCACAGCTGTTCTAGACTAGCCGTGTGGAAACGGCATCTGAAATTTGCTGTCAGAAATTATTTGTTTATTTTGTTAGAAAAGCTGATAACTGAAAGTATATTTAGATAGCTGAAAAAAAAAAAAAAAAAATATATATATATATATATATAGTACAGTATATATATATAGTACATAAATATATTTTTTATTATACTATTGATAGGAATGTGTTATTTATGAATACAACATTTTATAACATTAATTTCTTTAGTAGTGTTATTTTTTTAAACAAGATTGAAGAAAATCCTACCTGCGCTTTAGGGAACATACTGTATAGACCACTTTGCAAGAGAAGCACTTTCGGTCTCAGTTTTTGTTTATTTAATTTGACATATATATTAAAACCTTATAATATTCATTCATTCATTTAACATTTTGATTCAGTTATAAATGTTCTGTTGGTTGTATTTTGTTCAAACGTTTGTGCAGTGTTAAAAAAAACTTAAACAGGATGTTCTTCTGGACCAGTGTTGTTTACGTCTTCCAAACTGGTCTATAGTGCTAGCATGGGTTTGATTCCTAGGAATCGAATCACCCAACCTAATAAAATGCCTTAGATGTACATTTTTCTGAATAAAATCTAAAGTATAACCATCCATGATTTTAGACCTTGGACATGAAAAAAGGACTAGAATAAAACGTGAGAGAGTTGGATGCAGAAATGGACCGGTAAAGAGATTCAGAGAAGAGTAGAAAAGGAAGTTGGGAATTGCAATGGCAAGTATGATAGGATGGTTAATCACCACTTTGCCCCGCTAATTTCGCGCCCCCGTGGCAACAGAGCATGTTTTATTCAACAATTTATTAGATCCCCATCCATTCTGGCACTTAACGCGGCGAGTCCGCGCAGCTCTGCCACGCACGGTGTGTACAGATCCGCCCAGCAGCGGCTCGGCCCGTCTGCAGACCTCCCAGTTATTATTTCAGACCGCCGACAGAACAGCCAAACATCATTACAGACTGAACCAACATCGCTGCAGTTTTCCCTTTACAGAATCATCCATCGCCAACAAACCTTCAACATCAGCCATAAAGGCAGGAGATGGAGGTAGCAGAAGAGAAGGGACAGCAGGACCAGGCAGGGTACTAATGACTCCCTGAGACACTGGCATTATGCAGAAACATGCTGGCCATATGGAAAAGACAATGAAGTACAGTAATTAAAACAGAACAAAGAGAGAGACGCAGTGTGCCATAATTAGAACACGGATTAATCTGCTGATAATTTTACCTTGATTAATGTTCCTGATTTTCTCTTCATACTGACCTGAGCCAGTTGGGTACGGTCCAATTAAATTTACATTAAGCGACAGAAAATTCTGCATCAGAATAAGATGTCACAGGACAGGAAAGTCTAATTGTTTTAGTGCTACGAACAAAATGCAAGATGAGACCTTTCTAGGCAAGGGTTCTTAATACATTTGCCAGGTGCACTTAATTGTTTATTCTTTATAACACGTGGGATTCAGCTATCTTTCAGTTATCCGTAATTGTTGTCGGAATTTTCAATTTAAGATGGCGCTGCTGAAAAATAACCGAAAATAACATATTGTTGAAATTCCTTCAATGTCCTTCAGCTATTGAATAATGTATGATTTTCAAAAACATTGTTTGGAGTCGCAAATATTTTGCTGCTCAAAATAATACGTCAATTACCTGCTTTATTATCCTTTCCAAATCATCACTGCCAGCACTCCCTCTAAAACGTCAATACACCAATGGCTGGCCTCATATTATCCACCAAAAAAGATTTGAGATGTTATCCGGTACAAACGAGAGCTCCCAAAAGCCCAACTCGCTGGGTGGCTCCCCTCAGAGATGCTCCAACCCGACACCGAACCTTCAATCACAGCCAAAACTAATCTGCCCAATATCACACAATGGCAGGTGCATTTATTCTGTCAATTGAGAAGAGAGGGGGAAACAGTTGGACGACTAAATGAAAAAGCTGGCTCCCCCGTTCTCCAGTGGCCTCTCTGCGCTTCGCTTTCGTCCGGGTTGGGGCTGTTGGCCAGGCTTCAGTTGACTGGCTGGCATCCAGCGCCTGTGGAGTCACTTTGGGCAGGCCCTGCCAGGCATGTCAGCATGCCAAGGCCTCCTCCACCAGCGTTAGCAGAGGGCACCACTACTGTCACAGAGCCCCAACAGACCCGACCTGGAGCGCCGTGTTAATTCACTCAGATCTATTTAAAAGCGGGTGACAGCTCTGTTACGGATGGAGAGGTGACAAGGGCAGCTGTTCCCTCACACGTGCGCGGGTACACAAACATCCACAGTGAATAAGGGAGATCCGTGTAGTTTAGTTGCATGTTGACAGAGCATGCAAAGCAATGCAGACAATGGA